>PVIJ01006028.1:0-96687 GCA_004024925.1 Scalopus aquaticus
GGGGGCCAGGGTTGAATGGAGGGGTGAGTTGCGGGGGGGCCCACGGAAGGAGCAGCGGGAAGCTTGGAAAAGGAGAAACAACAACAAGTAAAGACATTTATTAGTGATTAAATCCTTGAGCTTTGAAATCTGGTGGCGTTCACCACTGATAATTAAATACGGAGGGCCTGTCGCGTGCCAGGCTCGGAGACCATCCTGTCCTAAGTACTAGCTTGGAGGTTTTCAAATCTTTTGGCTCACTCTTCGACATTTTTGAGGACCGTGGAAGGGCAGTTGTTTCTGTGGACTGTCTCTGGTGGGGTGATGGTAAGTGTTTAACAACTGGTTCTCTGAGGGAAATCCCAATTTGTAGCATTTGCCACTTTCCACCCTGCAAATACTTCCACTGTGGCCAATTTCTCAAGATCCCACAACATAACTGAACGTGAGGTGGGGAGAGGTGTGCTTAGCCACACTCTCAAGCCTGTGGCAGCTGCCTCGGTGCACAGCTGGAATATTTATCAGCATATAGGGTATTGGATGTTAAAACCGACTTTTAAAAATATCATTCATCACCCACCATCACCTCCCAGGCTGGGCTAGACACCCCACCCTCCCGCACACCCGGGTCTCACTGGGTCTTATACACGGCTCCTAGCTGCGCTCCCTCACATTCTCTCCTTTATCTGCCCACACAGCACTTGATCTCTGGTCTGGCAACATCTTTAGCTGTCCCCGTTGGACTGTGCGTTCCGTGCGGGCAGAAGCCACATCTACCTTGATTACACTTGTCTCTTCAGGACTTGGAGCCGGTGCTGGAAAACCTTTGCTGGGGAAGGAATGCATAAATAGGTGTGTAGACATTTTGCATGTTGACAGGATGCTCCGCCCTACCTTGGGGTTCTCTCTGGCTTTGGGGCATGAGATGGGTGGGGGAGGGTAAGGTTAAGTGCACTTGTACCTACTTGCCCAAGCCTGCTGCATCATCACAATCGCAGGGCAAATCATGCTAAATAAAAAAGCCCCCTTCGAAATTCTCCAAGCCAGTTCAGATCACCTCCCTTTTGCCTGGAGTCCCTTCTACTCAGTCTTCCCATTTCTTGGCACTCAGACGCTCAGCTTAGTCGTCTCTCTAGATATTCTTCATCTAGAAAATTCAGCATCCCCCCTCCTGTGCTGCTGGGGGTGGGATGGAGGAGCGCTCTGACTTTTCCCTTCATATCCTGGGCTTTGTTATCAGCAAGCACCCCACTTACCCTTTTCTAGAACAGTTAAAGCTTTTCATCTCATCACCTAGAAAAAAGGCTCACAAGACGAAGCTGTTCTTGTTCCAGTGACCATCTGATGCCCGTTAATGGCTACACTTTCAGAGCCTATGACCGGAAGGTGCAGACTGGCAGGTGGGGACAGTGAGATGGAGGCCATGTCCCTGGACTGGAGCCTGGCAGCTTCCTCTTTCGCTCTCTCGACGGTCCTTTCCAGCAGCGACATTCTAGGATTCTCAGAAGCTGCTGAGGGAAAAGTGTAATTATGGGGGAGGAGGGGGCTGCTGCAGAGATAATTAAATGGGATTCTGCCTGGAAGGTCATAGGGTCCTGTGCTCCAGCGCCGGAGACCTTTAAGAAAAATTGAAAAGGAACTGAGAAAACCACCAGGAGTCTGCTCAGCCTGGAGTTCCTGGAATCCTGCTTTGTATGTAAGCTTCCTGGGGCAGCCACGGCCTCTTCTGACTAACAGGAGATGAGAATGGGAAGCCAGAGGGCGCGTGGAGAGGCAGTTGGCTTGACAGCTCCCCTGGGCACTGCCAGCTCTGCAGACTGGCGGCAGGTTTCCTCCTGGAGCAATCCTGGCTCTCCCAAGAATCTAGCCCACGAGGGTGGATGCCTGCCTGCCTGCTGGGCCAGAGGCTGGCAGGCCTACAGTCAGCCTCTCTTCCCGCCCACCGTCCTGCTTTCTGCCCACCTGGTCTAGAACAGACTGAAGCCATGGTCTCAAGGAGGCCTAGAAAGGAACCTCTGACCCCACAGCCAGTTTTCAGTAGCTGTTATCTTGGAAGGCACTGTGCGTGACGTGTGTGGCCTGGGCCACACGACTGATGAGTTTCTGTGGGGGAGGAGGGCACCGGAGCAGCAGTGAGGGCAGCATGGGGTGGGCTTCTTGGGGGAGAGGGACAGTTGGGATCAGAGCCACTCCAGGCTGCAGGCAAACCCAAAGATCCCTTTTCCTCCCTCCACTCAGCATTCGTGCGAGTAAGCGCTTGCTGAAATAAAAGCTGAGGGAAACCTGGGGCTCTCTCCTCACGCTGTAGCATAATAGTCATTCACACACCTATCACCCCCTCTCCCTGTGAGCTCCTAGAGGACAGAGGGCTGAGCTAACTCACATCTGTTTCCCAGCGTCCTAGGGAGGGCTCAACAGATTTTGCACGAACACATGAATGAATGAATAAATAAATGAGCATGAACTATGGTGGAGGATGTCACGGGGTGAGGCGGACACTCCAAGAGGAACTTTATAAAAGCAAAGGCAGATTGGGGCCTCCCTGGTGGCGCAACGGGTTAAATCTCACCACTATGAAGCTGTCCACAGCCGCTGCAGCATGAGTTCGATACCTGGCCAGGGAGCTGAGCCACATGGCGCAGCAGACCTCTCCTGTCTTACTCGCTGCTCTCCTCAGCAGTGTGTTTCAGTAGATCTGCCTGTTCTGCTCCCCACTCTGTCTCTGGTAAATCCTCTCCTCACTCCACACCTCTGGCCTACACCCCATCTCATATGCATAAATAAATAAATCTTTAAAGAAAAAAAGCAAAGGCAGATGGAGTGCTGGATGCAAGGTCCTGCTGCTACTTACGGTATTTTAGGGGCTCTGGGCCTTCCTCCTTCTCCCCTCCCCTCACCTCACCACTCTGGTCTCTAAATGCTCAGCTAGGACACTCACTCATCCTTTCAACAAATATTTATTGAGCGCCTGATGAGACAAGCCTGGGGCTCTGGCACCATCCAAAGGAGACACACATTCCCATGTCTCCTGGAGTTCCCATCTTTAGGGTCATAAATAAGCAACTACAATGAATGGAGACAAGTTCTGTGGCCAGGCAGGTCTCATAGAGCTAATGTGACTGTCTTATTTATTAGCCTCACCAAGACACTTTTAGGAGTAAAAGCGATGGTTGCGGGTGAGTTCACCAGAAAGCACATTCTCACATGGAGATCAGCCTGCAGAAACTTATTGGGAGCACTTTCGGGATCAACACCACGGAAAGGAAGTTCAGAGGGAGAGGTCGAGATGTGAGGTAGTCTCAAAGGAGGCCCGGCCACCCCTGGAAGGAGCCCAGTGCTAAGAGGGTGCCATAGCTAGGGGAGTGAGGGGGCCTGGCTTTTATGCCAGAGCCATCGTTGATTTGACCTGGGTGAGGCTTTTTCCTCAGGTAAGGACATCTCCCAAGAGGGATGACTGCTGGAGGCATCTTCTAGCACATTCCCAACAGTTGGGGATATGGGTGGTGCCTCGTAGCTTCTGCTATGGGGGCCCATTCCATAGTTGCAAACCAGACTGACTCAGGTGCAGGCTGACCCGTGTCCGTGCAGGAGGCCATGAGCTCCTGGGCCACAGCAACACGCTCAGGGCTCGTCCAGTCGGCCACTTCTGGCGCTCTGCTCCTCTCTCTCACCTGTTCCTTTGCTTTTTGGGTCCATTCATGGCTCTGGCAAATATATTTCACACGCTTCCTCTCATTTCCTCCCCATGTATCAGAACTTTTCATTTGCCATGAAGTGGGTACAATTATTATTCTCCCCCCATACCCAACTGTCAGGAAGCCCTTTGCTATTTCCTTCCCCAGAGAGCCCCAAACCACCTTCCCCACCTCCACCCCAGGCAGGCCACTCCACCTCCCTCCTCACTGCCGACACGCTTGTTTTGCTCTTGAGCTAAGGTGGTCAGCACCTCGAAGCTGCCGGAGACACGGGCCACACGAACACCACCAAGGAAACAACAGCACAATGGAAAGAGCCGCTGGTGAGCATCCGCCCTCAGAAACTTCCAGGAAGTCAAAGCCAGGATATCTGATCTGAAAAGCCAGCACTTGTCCTGAAAGTCAAGGCTGTTCCCTGTTGAGAATGCACCGTGGGGCGGGAGAGCCCACAGGGTACCACCTGCACCCAAGACCCACCTGCCTGGCTTTTTGGAACCCCGGGCCAGCTTCTTGATTTCTCTACAACTCAGTTTTCTTATCTGTAACACCGGGGTGGGGGTGGGGGATGATAACGGAACTACTACAGGGGGCTGTTAGGAGGGATGAGTCACATGGGGGACTTGGAGCTTGGGGCACCAGGAATGTGCCCCACCAACCTTGGGACTGCCTGTGAGCTGCCCCCCAGTTCGAGTTCTGCAAGGCAGATATGACTGCAGGGGCCCCTCTGTCCCCCTTTCCCTTCTGCTCCTACACCCCTCACTCCCACACGAAGTCATGTGTCTAGTCAACAAACATTTCTTGTACCAGGCACTAAATTCTTGGTTCATTCTCCCATATCCTACAAGTCTTCGGGTTTATGAGCAGCCTGCTCTTGCTGAGGGTGGGAGGCGCCGCCCCGTCCTTCCTTGTCCACGTCAAGATGATCCGGGTGAAAAGCCAGCTTCTGTGTGGCTCGGCAACCTCGTGTCCTTCCTCCTGGACCTCCAGCTGCTGGCTGAGAGCAGGACATGAATGACCCTCGACTCCTCCTCTTGGACCCAAGGGGGCTCAGTGGGAGAGGAGACCGAAGGTTTTGCTGGTCCCTTTGCAACACGGAAACCTGTTCTCTCACGTGACTGTATTCGCCACGTGGATTCTGCCTTGACCATAGCCTTGTGCATGCCTGGTCTGTGCCTCCTCTTCCCTGGTTGTCCCTTCTGATCTCAGGAAAAGGGCCTGTATGGGATGAGAGAGGGGTGAACCAGAGCTAGCAGGGGGCAGAGCTGCTACAAGAAAGAGGTAAGGCCAAGTGAAGCAATGTGTTGAATGGGTCGAGGGCTGAGAGGGTGCTTCTGCTCATGTCTGACAAGAATCAGTGCATCCCCATCTTTTTTTTTTAAAGATTTATTTATTTATACATACAAAAGCTGGGGTTTAAGCCAGAGGTGTGGGGGTGGTGAGAGGATTCACCAGAGACAGAGTGGGGAGCAGAACAGGCGGATCTACTGAAATACACTGCTGAGGGGAGCAGCGGGTGAGGCAGGAGAGGTCTGCTGCGCCATGTGGGAAGCTCCCTGGCCGGGGATCGGACTTGTGCTGCAGTGGCTGCGGACAGCTTCATAGTGCTGAGACTTAACCCGTTGCACCACCAGGGAGGCCCTGCATTCCCACCTTAGCCCACATGCCCTTAGCCCTACGAGTTCAGTACTCGTCCATTTCGCGGGGGGAGAGATGGAGGCAAAGATGAATTATGAAAGTTGCCCTGAACCTTGTGGTCACTAAGTGGTAGAGCTGGAATTTGAACCTGGAGGGGCTGGCCCCACCCCCTGGAAAGGGAAGTGTGTTGAAGTCCCCAAAGGCATCCCAAGGGGAACGTGTCCCTGGCAGGAGGCTGGAGGTGCAGAAGAGTTGGGCCTGAAGGCTGAGGCCTGGCAACTGGCGCCCAGTGAAGCACCGTGTCTCCCCGACCCTGTAACTCCTCAGCCTCCTTGGTCAGAGCCCTGCAGTCTACCAGCCAGAGGCAGATGGGTTCCCCTGGGTCAGCATTGCCCACCCCTGTGGGCACAGCTTGGCATAGGTCATTTCCTAGTACCCCTGGGGCCAGAAGGGAGGTGCTGAGTGTCACGTTCCTCTGCCACGACATTGGAGCAGTAAGTCCACGCTCCTGCGGTTGTGGCGAAGGTGAAACTGACGGAGCCCCCAACAGGGCGGGGAGGTGTGAACAGACACTGTTACTGTGGCCCCTTAACCCCCGCCCACCGGGCTGATGGCTGCAGCGGTGGCTGCAAGGTCCTTTCTGCTCCCATCTCAGCAGCACTTGGTTCCTCTTGGCAGGTGGGCAGGTGCCACAGAGCCCCCCCACTTTCACAGATGAGTAGATGGAAGCCCAGGACATCAGAGAGGACGAGGCGGCCTGGGGGAGATCTGTAGGGCTTTCCAGGGAGACAGGATGAGAGGAACCTCTGGGCAGAGGAGAAGGGTGCCCAGGTGCCCAGTGAGGCTTGCTGCCTGCCCTCCTCCCTCAGCCCCAGCCCATCAGCGCTGCCGGATCTGTTGGCCCGTAACTGATCCGCGTGTTTCTTGCCAGCAGTTGCCTGACCTTGTTCACTTGGAGAAAAACAGGAAGCTGGACTCTGCCAGGAATCAGAACACACCCTTCCTCGGCCCTGGGCTGTGAGGGCGCTGCGTGGGTGGGGGGCCGGGGGCGGGCCACGAGGCAGGTAGGGGCTCTGCACATCAGGCCAGGACCAAGAGGACACTGGAAGGGCGAATCGGGGACAGAGCCCCTGGCCCTCCTCTCCCGCGTGGGGACAGAATTAGGGCCGCCAGGGCCACCTCGGCTTCATGGCGCTTCCTCTCCGAGGAATATCGCAAAGGGTGTTCTACAAAGGATGCGTTCGTGTGAAGGTGAATGGCACCCAAGCTGGATTCGGGATCATATAGTCTTTAGTATTTGGTGCCACTTATCTTTGGCTTTTAAAAGAAATTAAAATGAAAATGTTTCCTCGGGCCTCTCAAAATGTGTTGGGCCCTGTGCCTCAAGGAGTAGTCGGTCACGTGGGGAGAAGACTGCCTGGCCGGGGCTGGAACGGAAGCTCCCAGCCTCAGTTTCCTCTTCTGTGGAATGGGGCAACGAGAGCGGCTGCTCCTGATGTTCTTTCGAGATGATTCTGTGAAGTGTCTGGCTCAGGGCCTGCCTGAGCCAGCCTCCGAGCCTGGGGGAGAACAGGTAGCTGCCAGGTGCTGAGACTTGGACATTCCCAGGGGTCCCACATCTTGGCTCCTCCTCCCCTGACTGTCCCTCCTGGACCCCTGCTTCAGAGTCAGACCCAGGGCTCACCTCACTGACCGCCCGCACCCCTCATCTCACCGGTCCTCACCACTACCCCTCAGGGAGTGTGCGGTGTGATCATTGCCCCGCTTGCATGGAGAGGATACTGGGAATCGGAGAGGTTAGGCACTTGTTCAAGGTAACACAGCTGGCAGGGACAGAGAGGGGATAAGAGTTTAGCTCTGTCAGACGATATCTGTCAAACTGCCCTCAGTTGTTCCTTTTAAATATAACACCCCAAGTGTTCACGCCAACCTCTGTGTGTGTGTGTGTGGGGGGGGGGGCTCTTGTGACAAGGTAGGTGGCTAGGACCGATGTGGAAAGGCTTGGGATCTTGCACTGATGGGGGCTTGAGTCCCCTCACAGGGGTGCCCCGAGCTCCTGCCCTGTGCTGGACAATTCCTGGATGGTGCTGTTCCAGATGCACCCCCCTTTGCTCCCTGTGTCCTCACGGACAACATGGGCTGGGTGCCTACTGGTGTGGAACAGGGAAGAAAGTGGCTTAAGAGAATGGGCACTATTTTATTAGAGCTTAGGGTCATCTTTAATTCTTAACTTGTTCCTGGAAACTAAGTTGTCATCTTCAAATATATAGAACTTCACAGGCAGAAAGTAGCGAAAAGCTGATATTCAGGTTCGATATCAGCAAAGAGGATGGAGACCAAGGGGAACAGCTCCTGTGACAGCTGTTTAAACCCCGAAGCTGATTATTGTGCGGTTCAGGGAGAATTCTTATCAAAAACTTTGAAGGAAAGACTGAGTTTCCAGCTGGCCAGGATGGTCTAGAAACATCATAGAAATGTTTCTGGTTAAGGGCCTCCCGGTGGCGCAGCGGTTGAGCGCTGCGCTGTGGAGCTGTCGGCAGTGGTGACGCAAGTTCGACGCCGGCCGGGGAGAATCCCACATGGCGCAGCAGACCTCTCCTGCCTCGCCCGCTGCTCCCCTCAGCAGTGTATTTCTGATCTTCCTGTTCTGCTCCCCGCTCTGTCTCTGGTGAACTCTCTAGCCACCCCACGCCTCTGGCCTGTGCCCCAGCTTGTATGTATAGATAAATAAATCTTTAAAAAAAAAAAGAAAAGAAATGTTTCTGGTTAAAATCTCCAGTTCCTCCTGCTGGGCTGCCACTTTGGTCTGCTGTTTCCTAAGAATCTGAGTAAGGGCTGGATGACAAATGTGGCCCTTAGCCCTCAGCCATGGACTCTGGGCTGCTGGCCTGTGAAGCCACTGGTCAAGCCCCTCCTGGCCAGAGGGAGCTGAGAGTGGGGTCACCCAGCTGGTAGGTGCTGCTGACCTGAGACTGATGCCACAGCTGGGGGGTGATCTCTTAATGACCCAAATTTGATCCTGTCACTGCTCTGCCTGAAGCCCTTGGGGCCTCCTGTGGCTTCTGCAAGAGTTGGGGGGCTGGGCAGTTTCCGGGCCCCAGCCCACTGGAAGCAGGCCGGCCCTTTCTCCAAGTCTCTCCTCCCCAAACTGTGCTAAGCAGGTCACTCCCTGTGACAGCCCCGCGCTGGCCTCCTGCACCACCATCCAGAAATGGCCCCTTTCTGGGTACCAGTAATGGAGACGAGTCTTTGGATGTAGTCTTCCTGGTTGTAAGGTCTGGGCAGGTGCAGCCCTGTCTCGCCCTGTTCCCCATGCTACACCCGCACCCAGGAAATATCTGTTGAAGTCGCTGTTGTATTTAACCAGGCAGCATTAACCCATACAACAATACCTTCAACAGATATTTGTTGGAAGGAAGGTTTGGGAATCCCACCTACCTGGGTTCAAGTTCACCTCGGCAAGTCTCTCCACCTGAGTCTCTCAGGTTTGTCACCTTCAAAGTTGGGGCGAGAGCAGTACCTGGCTCCTCAGGCCGCTGTGGGGAACAGGCACTGGAAAGGCCCACTGACAGGGTTGATGGAGCAGCAAGGAGGAGGGCCCCGTGGCTTGGCATGGCAGGGAGGGAGTCACCTGCTCTGACAAACCGGCTCCCCACTATCAAAGGCAGTTCTACTCAGCAGTTGGGGGTGACAGCAGCCTGAAGAGAGAAGGTCCAAATTCTAAATGAAAAATTTCACTAGAAAACTGCATAATAGCAGCTTCCAGAAGCCCCCTGCACAATTTCCCACCTAACCAGGTAATTCTTCCTTCTCAATGCACAACACCGTGTTGGTATATTGTGTTGGGGTTGACGATGATTCATAAACATGAAATTTGGGGAAAAGAAATAAAGAGGTTAAAATGCAAAAATTGAGGGGTGGTTGAAATGGGTAAACAGGGTCAAATGGTAGATAGTTAAGGGGATGTAATGGACAGCTTGGTGACTATAGTTAATAATAGGGTATTGCATATGAAAGTTACTAAGAGAGTAGACCTTAAACGTTCTTATCACAAGAAAAAAAAATGTTTTGTGGCTTTGCCTGGTAGTGGATGTCAGTGAGATTTTCTGTGATCATTTGTAGTATATGCAAATAGCGGCTCATTATGTTGTCAATTATGCCTCAATAAAAAATGCAAAAACATCCTGAGAACTGAGAAGATACTATGCAATCATGAGGTGCTGCATAGAAAATATAAGTATATACTCCAAAGTAATAGAATAATGGTCACAGCTAAAAGTTACTGGGTAGGGCCTCCCTGGTGGCGCAAGAGGTTAAGTCTCAGCACTGTGAAGCTATAGCCAGCCACTGAAGCACGCTTTTGATCCCTGGCCAGGGAGCTTCCCACATGGCGCAGCAGACCTCTCCTGTCTCGCCCGCTGCTCCCCTCAGCAGTGTTCTTCAGTAGATTCGCCTGTTCTGCTCCCCACTCTGTCTCTGGTGAATCCTCTCAATATCCCTACACCCTAGCTCTTGTATGCATAAATAAATAAATCAATCTTTAAAAAGAAAGTTACTTAGTATTTTCTAGGTGCTGGATGTGGCCCAAGGTCTTACAAGTATTGTTTCATTCAAGCTAAACTAACCCTATGAGGCAGGTTCTAAAATTATCTTCACTTTATAGAGCAAACAGAGACCCCAAGCGACTTGCCCAAGATCGCTCAGCTTTATCTACAGAAATGGTGAACATTCATCGCTGCGACCTCAGCTCTCCTACCCGTGTTCTGGCTGCATGTGGTTTAGAATGGTTTTATTGCCATGGTTCCCAAATTTGACTGCTGAAATCAAAGGGGAATTTGAAAAAACCCTAAAGCCTTTATTTGACTGTTTAGATTTATTTCATGATGCAATTCTCTCAACTTTTTTATGTGGTTTGAAAATGTTTATAATGAAAGACAAAAATATGGGAATGAAAAAAGTCCGAATGCCAGTGTTCCATGAGAGAGATTCTGATGTAACTGATCCAGGGTGTGGCCTTTAAAATGGCCCGGTGATTCTTCTGTTCTGCAAGGGTGAGGAAGCTGCCTTGTTCCAGGTCTGCCTTCAGGAACCTCCTACCTTCTCACCACTCTCTTCCCACCTGCCTGAAACTCATTTGACACAGCACAAAGACGTTCCTGGCCCAGCAAAGACAAATGGCTTGAACTGCCAAGGACAAACTGAGGAGAGAAAATGGCTGACTCTGTCTTACACATGTTCCGTCAGTCAGCTATCAAATTCTTTTCTGCCTTCCTAGCAGGAAGGGGATTGAAGCAGAGGGGCTGGGACCTGGGAGTGAGAGGGAAAAGGAAGATAGGATTTGGTGTCTGGAGACCTCTCCTCCTAATCTCAGCTTTGCCATGGTATAAAAATGGACAAATCACCCTTTCCCCCATTCTGGGTCTCAGTTTGCTCCTGTGAAAGCCAGAGCGAGGGTCAAAGCTATGTCCCTAAGAACCAGCGTTCCAGTAATCCTAAAGCCTGCAGATCTATGCAGATTCCCTGGACTCAGCTTCCCAGCTTTCTGAAGTTTATCTGTTTAACACAATCGAGTTATTATAAGGCTAATTCCCAGAATACATCACTGATGTTCTGAAGCAACTCATGGTAAACTTATGAGGTGTTGACAAGTAGAGGTCCTGAGGGGCCAGCTTTTTATTGCATGGGCTAGAATATTCTATAATCAGCGGGAGGCTTATCTGTAGCTAGATGTTGCCTAAGAGAGTATAAATGTTTCCTCTCTTGAGCAAGTCAGTGTGGAGTCAGCATAACTTTTATACACAAGTTATTTAAAGGGAAGCCTATTCTTATTCTTATGGTCACCCTTTAATTGACAAGGTTTTATAGTTCTTGGAATAAAGGAGAAATGGAAATTCTAATGAAGAGATTAAAAAAAAACTTAGAAAACAATTTAAAAGAAACACAGAAGTGAGTAAGTGGAAGTAGGGGAATGTTCTGGGACCAGCCTGAAGGGTGGGCCCAGGAAGGTGTGCCTGGACAATCTTGGCCTCCAGTCTTTTCCCCCCAGTGTCAGG
The DNA here is from genome assembly GCA_004024925.1 of Scalopus aquaticus. Taxonomy (NCBI): domain Eukaryota; kingdom Metazoa; phylum Chordata; class Mammalia; order Eulipotyphla; family Talpidae; genus Scalopus; species Scalopus aquaticus. The sequence goes on from PVIJ01006028.1 coordinate 11,363, forward strand.
GCCCAATCATGTCATGACGATCACGCAAATCAAAACCATTTAGTGCCAGCCCAATCAGGCTCAAGCCTAATTTGTTTCAATGTTAGAACTTGCACATTTGAGGTCAAGTTCTGTTGGACAGAGAGAGGAAGGGTATTCGGGAAAGGACAGACTTTTTCCAGAAACTCTCTGGCACCCAGCCCCCTCCCCTCCCCCATTCTGATTTGGGAGCACATCCAAAGCAAGACGCCATCTTGAGGACAGCTCAGAAGCCCTGGGGAAGTTTTCTAGATGAAGTCCATTCAATCACCTCAAAATGTTCATTGGCTGAGTCTCCTTGTGCTTAGCACTGGGTTAGAGGCTCAAGTAGGAGTTGAGAGATAAGTAAACTTGGCATGATCTCTGTGGTTTGCCCGTCAGAGAGTCCAACTATCCTATTCAGGCTGGGAGTTCAGAAATGAGGAAGACCTTCCCCTAAGCTGAAGGGGCTTCACAGTTCTTGGAGCTAGGGATGGGGTGGGGGGCGGTGCAGGACAGACAAGGGGTTTGTCTTGACTACCCTGCTGCTCCAGGGCTGGACCCCAATGGACACACCCTGACTCTTGACCCTCCCTTCTCACAGTGATCATTCAGCTCCCCTATATTATTGTACCCCTCTAATCATTCCCACTGCCCAATAGACTATCTCATCAACCCAGCCTCCAAGCAACAACTTATATTGATTACTGAATATTTTGGCACCTTCTGAGTTTTTGCTCTGGAAGCAAATGCCTAATTCATCTCACTGAGGCCCTAACAGACTCTGCCCAAGAGAATTACAACCACACAAAAACTTGTTTGTGAGTGTTCATAGCGATATCAATCACAATAGCCAAAAAGTGGATACAACCCAAATGTCTATCAACTGATGAATGGTTAAATAAACTGTGGTATGGCCATACAATGAAATACAATTCAACAATAAAAATAAAAGAAAACTTTGTAGATAGTCACTGCAGTTTCCTGCTTCCACTATGCTTCAGCTGGTCCCAGAACCAGGTACTGGTCCCCAGCCTAGCAGTCAGCTCAGAGACAGCCCGCTGCCACCTGTTCACAGTGCCTTGGGATCGACCAGGGTCCTTGCAGTTGCGCCAGCACCAATGCTGCTGTCACTACACACCCCTGGCAGGTGCACCAAAACTAAAAGGCCAAAACTTGGAGGCCACGATCAACTGCCAGATCAACCTGGAGCTCTACATCTCCTACATCTACCTGTCCGTGTCTTACTACTTTGACCATGATGATGTTGCTTTGAAGAACTTTGCCAAATATTTTCTTTACCAGTTCCATTAGGAGAGGGAACAAGTGGAGAAACTGGTGAAGCTGCAGAACCAAATTGGTGGCTGGATATCAAAAGACCTGACCGTGATGACTGGGAGAATGGAGTATGCATTGCCCCTGGGAAAAAGTAGGAATCAGTCACTCCTGGATCTGTACAAACTGGCCACTGACAAAACGACCCCCATCTGTGTGACTTCCTTCAGACACCTTGCCTGACTGAGCAGGTGATATCTGTCAAAGAGCTGGGTGACCACGTAACCAACTTGCGAAAGGTGGAGGCCCTCGAATCTGACCCTGCAGTGTGTTTTTGCAGTGACTATCTATGTTGGTGAGAGTGACCAGAGCTGAGCTAACCCTTAGTTGGGCTCCCCATAGCTAAGGGGGTGACTTCTCTGGTCCCCAAGGTAGTGCATGAATGTTGGAGTTACCTTTACCTTTTCTTTAAGTTGAACCAAAATACCTGTTTAAATCTTATTGGGGCCTCCCTGGTGGTGCAAGTGTTAAAGTCTGAGCGCTATCAAGTTATTGCCAGCCATTGTGGCATAAGTTCGATCCCCGGCCAGGGAGCTTCCCACATAGCGCAGCAGACCTCTCCTGTCTTGCCCGCTGCTCCCCTCAGCAGTGTATTTCAGTCAGTCTGCCTGTTCTGCTCCCCACTCTGTCTCTGGTGAGTCCTCTCACCCTCTCCACCCTACAACCCAGTTCCTGTGTGCATAAATAAATAAAGGTAAATCTTTAAAAACAAAACAAAAATAAAAAAGTATTTTATTGGTACCATTCCTTCAAATAAAGTAAGTTGCTAGGCATAAAAATGGTAAATAGATACAATAAAAAGGACTGAAGTACTGACACAACATGGATGGATTTTGTAAGTGGATGCTACGTGACAGAAGCCAGGCACAAAAAGCCGCCTATTGCATGACTCCACTTAGATGAAATCTTTAGGATAAACGAATCTGCAAAGACAGAAAGTAGGTTACTGGTGGTTCAGGCCTGGGGTGAGGGTAGAGGGATAGGGAACAACTACTAAAGGGCACGGGGTTTCTTTTTGAGGTGTTAAAAAAGGTTCTAAAACTGCTTGTGGTGATGGTTGCACAACTCTGTGAAGAGACTAAAATCCATTTAATTGTCCACTTCAAACGGGCAAATGGCACGGTATGCAAATCACATCTCAATAAAGCCGTTACAGAAAGAAAAGAAACTACCGGTGGGACTGCAGTGGCTACCCCTGACCGGCAAAGCTCAGCTGCCTAGATACAAACAGAACGAAACCCAGCTCGAGTCATTACTGACAGCCTCTCATTTCCTCTTTCTTCCTCAGTTTGTTTTCCTGGCCCATCCCACGCACGACCACGCTGGTTGACGGAGCAGAGGAGCCCCAAATGCTGACCCCAGGCTGCTGCTCCCCCGTGCCCTCTGCTTGGGGCTATGTTGATGGCACTGGTTCATTTTCACGATATCATTTACACCAAGAAACATTTATTTAGGAACTATATTCTGTGAAGCACTTGGAAGAAAAGTAAGATAGTCATTATCCTCAGGTTGCTTACAGCCCAGAAGGAGAAGATCCGCTCATTTAGGAATCACTGTAGATCTAAGAGAAAAACAGCAAATGCCAATGGCTTAAACAACATTGAGCTTAATTTCTTTCACATGGAGGCTGGCTGTCCAGGGCCGGTACTATCGTTCTTTGAGGCCAGTGGAAACCCATGCTCTTTTCAGTCTTTCCGCTTTGTTCCAGCCCTTGATTCCCCATCCCCGGGGTCACTTCCTGGACCAAGATGGCGGCCACTGAAGTGGGTTGAAGGCTAACTGGGAATTGAGGCAGAGTGCAGGGAAGTGGTGTAGTAGTGGCTGTGCGTATAGAATCCACAGAGGAATTCGAAAAGATGGGGCGGGTAGATGCAGTGAAATGCTTTGATTCGGAAGGAGAAATTGGCAGTGATTGAGGGAATAGAACACCGCTGGAGTCAGGCGAGAGAATACAGCGTCTGCAGTGCGTGTGGAGCGAATGGCCTTGGAGAGGCGCAGGGACACTCTTCCAATTGTCACAAGAAGGAGGACATGGAGAGGTGAGGGCACCCCTGAGAAATTGCTCCTGTTTTCTAATTTTTTTTTATTTTTTAAAGATTTATTTTTTATTTATACATACAAGCTGGGGTACAGGCCAGAAGCGTGGGGCGGCGAGAGGGTTCACCAGAGACAGAGTGGGGAGCAGAACAGGCAGATCAACTGAAATACAGTGCTGAGGGGAGCAGCGGTCCAGGCAGGAGAGGTTTGCTGCACCATGTGGGAATCTCCATGGCTGCAGTGGTTGCAGATAGCTTCACAGTGCTGTGCTTAACCCGTTGCACCACCAGGGACGCCCTGTTTTCTAAGTTTGAACTCATCTCCTTCCTCCTTTATTTCGACAAGCCTTTATCGAGCACCTACCATGCACTGTGGCACTTTCTAGGAGCTGAGGCTACAGCAGTGACTAAAATAGACTCAAAGACCTCTCCTCAGGAGGCATACATTCTCCTGGGTGAGAAAAAAAATGAATCAGTAAGTTTTATTGATGTTAGAAGGTGGTAAATGCAAAGGAAGGAAGGAAGGGACTGTGAGGGGATGGTGGAGGAAGAGGGTGACTTGGTCTGAGATGCCCACAACGTTGGTGCTAGAAGGAAGAGTGCGGGAGGCTTAGAGGCAAAACGTTAGAGGTGAGACAAGATCTAGAATGTGCTGTGGGGTGTGGGATGCTGAGTTGGTGTGGAGGAAAAGACCTTTGGAGGTAGGGAAGTTATATAACTAAGAGGCCAGAGGATTGAAGGGTCATCTATGTGGACAGGGAGGCCCCAGAGTGTTGACAGGTGTGGAGTGAGTGGAGACTGTGCCTGGAACTAAAGGTTCCTCCTAACTAAAGGTTAGGAGGCAGATGGATGCACTGGAGAGGGCTTGGAGTGGTTTAGCCAGTTGGTGTGAACTTTGAAGGAACTAGAGTTTTTGAGGAAGGAAGAGAAATAATTTGGAAGAAGCCATGGGGACCAAGGAAAACACCTTCCCACTCTTCCCTCCTGGCTCTGAGGTACTTGGACTATGGGAGAAAAATTAACATCCTCTTGAACAGGAGGAGGTCTCTCAGAGGGTAGTGTGGTTTCTAATGGACCAAGGAGGTAGGGGAAATTTCCAGAAAAGGAAGAGGTATGATGGAGTGGGAATTCCAGAGAGCTCAGGGGGAGTGTCAGAAGGGGGAGGGGATGGGCAACTTGGGATGAGTGTCAGATCAACAGTGACTTCTTTGAGTGGATGAAGGGAGTGAGGACGTGGGGCTGATGGATTAGCCACAGTGGTCTCTTGGGGGTGGTAGGATGGTTCAGACTGTGCTGACAAAGATTTATTTGTTTGTTTCTTTTTCTAAAACATTTTATTATGATAATTTTCAAACATACAGAAAATTTATAAGAATTGTACGTAACACTCATATCTACCATCTAGATCTTATAGTTAATATTTTGCTATTTGCTTAATCATTTATCTGTACAGTTCCAACCATCCATCCATCCACCCAACCACCCACGCATCCACCCATCCATCCATCCACCTACCTATTCAACCATCCATCCTTCCATCCACAAACCCACCCACCCACCCATCCACTCATCTATCCACCAATCCTTTCATCTTCTTATTTTTTTGAATCATCTCAAAGAAAGTTGCAGACACAGTATAATTTACCCTTGAACAAACCTAATATTTGTTTACCTTTTTAAGATAAAATTTACATACAAGAAATGCACAAATTTAATGTTACATTAGGCAACTTTGACAAATGCTTAAACCTATACAACCCAACCCCCTTCAAGATAGAGCACATTACCATCAGCCGATAATGTCCCCCGTGATCCTTCTCAGGTAACAACTGTGATTTTTTTCATCATAGATAAGTTTTACTTGTTCTGGAATTTCATATAAATGAAGCCATGTTGCATGTACACTTTTACGTCTAGCTTCTTTCTCTCAAAACAATGGGAGAGTCATTTGTGAATTTGCATGTATTTGTAGATAGTTCATTTCTGTTGCTAACTTCCCATTATGTGATTATACCAGAAAATTACTGGTTATTCTTTGATAACCTGGAGCTGTTTCTAGTGACAGAAAAAGTGTCTGTCGACACGTTCATGGGATCTTTGTGACCATTTCCTTTCAGTTCTCTTAGGTAAAAGCCTAGAAGAAGAATTACTGCAATCAGGGGTAGACTTTGCATTTTAAAACTACCAAATCTTTATCCAAAGTGATATTATATTCTTACTAACAATGAATGTGTGAGAGCTCTAATTGCGCCACATCCTTGCCAACATTTGATGTCGTCAGTCTTTAATTTTAGCTATTGCTGTAGGTGTATGTTGGCATCTCATTGTGGTTTAATTTCATGTGTTTCTAATGACTAATGATGTTAAGCACTTTTTCATGTATTTCTTGGCATCTACATGTCTTTTGTGAAGTTTTTATTCAAATCATTTTTGTCTATTGAAAAAGTAGGTTTTTAATCTTTTTTTTTTTTGAGTTCTTTATATGTTCAGCATGTGAGTTTTTTTTCTTGGTCAGGTATATTTTGCAAATATTTTCTCTCAGTCTGAGACTGTCATTTTCTTAATGGTGTATTTTGATAAGCAGAAATTTTCATTCTGATGAAAACTCACTTATTAATCTTTTAAAAATGGCTGTTACTTTTTGTAATCTCTTTTTATATAACTTTATCTACCCCAGCTCTCAAAGATATCTTCCTATGGCTTTTTCTAGAGGCGTTATGGTTTTAGTTTTTGATTGAGGTCTGTGATCCATCTCAAATAACTTTTCTGGAATGGCGTAAAGGAGGAGTTGAGGTTTATTTCAATATGAGTATTAAGTTGTTCTAGCACCATTTGTTGTAAAGGTTTTCCTTTCCCTATTGGGTTGCTTTGGTGATTTTATTTAAAAAAAACCAAATAACTCTTTAATTATGAGTCTAGGGGCCTCCCTGGTGGCACAAGGGGTTAAGTCTCAGCACTATGAAGTTGTCAGCAGCCACTGCAGCATGAGTTTGATCCTCAGCCAGGGAGCGTCCCACATGGCGCAGCAGACCTCTCCTGTCTGGCCCAGTGCTCCCCTCAGCAGTGCATTTCGGTAGATCTGCCTGTTCTGCTCCCCACTCTGTCTCTGGTGAATCGTCCCACCCCCCACACCTCTGGCCTAAACCCCAGCTCTTGTATGCATACATAAATAAATCTTAAAAAAATAATAATTATGACTCTAGTTCTGAGAACTCTATTCTATTTCATTGATTTATTTGTTATAAAATAACAATATGCCTCAGTGTCTCTGGTATAATCAGCCTTACAATCAGTCGCGAAGATGGGGTAAATTTTCCCTTTAGATGAAGGCTAAAGCACCTGGGATTTACTCTGCTCAAAATACTACAGCCCAGCTCCTGGGCTGGCTTCCTGCCCTCACCCACCGACTGGGCAGCCTCCGTGGCTTCTCCTGTCCCATTGCCTCACGTTGCCCCACCCAGTCAGACAGACAGCTGCCCACACTTCTGCAAGGGCCAAAACTTCCAACTCATGTGCTGAGGAAAGATTGTCAAGGAGCAGAAAGCTGGACAAGCCAAGACACCGCCAGCCTGGGCCCTGTCCCTGTTTCCTCAGGAAGGGTGTGTGAGGGCAAGAGGTCACAGGGCTGCCCTGCTGCTGGGCAAAAGGGCCATTGGGAACTGGGAGGGTGGGTGGCAGTGGCAATACCAGGGTGGTGGCTGTCACCCCTCTGAACCCTCCCCACAAAGCCCTTTTAAGAAAAAATGAACCTCCCACATGTTAGGACAATGCTAGTCGCTGTGACATGTGAGCCCCAAGCAGATGGTGTTTCCTTCTCACTCACATGCCAACGCAGAGCAGCTGCTCCAGCTTTTTAAAAAAAATTATTTGTTTATACGTATAAGAGCTGGGGTGTAGGCCAGAGGTGGGGATGGGTGAGAGGATTCACCAGAGACAGAGTGGGTCAGCTCCCTGGCCGGGGATCGAACTCTTGCTGCAGTGGCTGCGGGTAGCTTCAGAGGGCTGAGACTTAACCCCTTGCGCCACCAGGGAGCTGCTCCAGCTTTGCAGGTGACTCTCCTCCATTCAGGGACTTAGATAGGGGCCAGGCTTTTGGCCCTCTGAGGCTCTCCATCTCTGGTCCAACCATCCTCCTTGGCACCCATGTAGTTGGGGGGAGGGGTGAGCACATTCTATCTGCAAGAGCTGGTCTTGGGGCTGCACTGAGGTGCAAGGAAGCCTGGGAAATGTGGCCCGTGGCTCGGCAACTGTTTCCTAGTGACAACTTGACACGGGAAGAGAGCTGGGATCTTGCCGCTCCTGCCTCAGAGCCTCACCAAGGTTTAACTGCCTTGTGATCTCTGTAAACTGCAGGGGGCTGAGTGAGGGTTGTTCCCATCTCTCCCCCCACTCCCGGCTTTCCTATTGCTTCCTCTGGCTCTGAAGACTTTCCACTTACTCAGCCCCCACCAAACCCCCCTCCTTCTGGACACTTCCCTAAATCTGGCCTCCTTCTAGCTTTCTAGGCACCTCAATAGCCAATTGGGGGTCTTCCATTCCCTGGTCACCCAGTTTGCCATAAACATGAGTGCGCGCAGTGTTTGGGGGCATATCACCCCTTTCTCATTTGTTTGTAAGATTTGGAATTCCTTCAGCTGAGGAATTAGAACATCTCTCTACTGCCAGCTCCAAGGCTTCAGCACATGTGCCCTGAGAGAGGGCAGGATTCCCATACTCAGTGGGGCCTCACAGTTCCTTCTAGAAGAGAGGAAAGGAGAGCAAGGGGCTGCCCCAACTGAGCAGGGAAGGGGGAAACTGTAGAAAGAGGGACTCTGGATCTGACACCAGCTTTGCCTTTACAATCATGTGTTGCACATTTTTTAATGTTTTCTAAACAAACTAAGACTAAGCCTATGGAGCCCACATATCAGGGCACGCCATGCGCCCGGCACGGCTCAGCATTTTTTATGGGTATTATCTAATTAATCTTCCCAACCATCTAGTGAGGCAGAGACTTTTACTCCCATTTGCAGATGAGGAAATCCAGGCCCAGAGAAATGAACTTTCCTTAGCTCATGGATAGAAGAGCTTGTGTTTGAACTGAGGATTCAACTGCAGTCTGCTCTTTCCTCTGTGCCTCTTCCCCTTCTACCCAGTGCTTATTGCTCACTGAATAGCCCTGTTCTCCCCCATACTCCCCAGCCCCCTGCAATCAGGTGGGGACCATAGGACGAACTTTGATCAATGGACTGTGAATGGAAGGGACCGCGCCATTCTTGGACCAACGCATTTGTGTGCCGGGGTCGGCCCTTCCGTCCTCTTTAGTGGTGACTGACAGCTGGCTTGACCTGGCAGCACTGGAAGGAAGCAGCCCGGATGACCAGGTCACCGTACAATGGACACCTGGCCTGCAGAGTTACCTCTCCTGAGCAGCTTTGTGTGAATGAGAAATACGCCTTAGCGGGTGAAGCCACTGAGACTTGGAGATTCATTTGTTACCTCAGCACACGCTGCCTCCCCTGATGGCTCCGCCGGAATGGGGTGCCAATACCACTGTTCCACCCAGCTGGCTGCGGACCACATCCCTTGGACGCTTTGCTTTATGAAGGGCCTAGTGCCCCGAGTGAGCACGAACTGAGGGTTCTGCCCAAAACAAGTGGCCAGAAGCAGACAGCAGAATATAGAGGGTCCTCCCGAGCCCCTGGGAATGCTCAGGTCTGGCTTCTTTTTCGGTTTCCTTCTCCACCGGCAGCAGGCTTCTCCCTTTTGCTGGCTCCAAAGCTGCTCGCCTCTGGGGTGCCCTCTGCCTCCACACCCACATATGGCTGACAGAGGTACCACTGGCCCTTCCAGATGCCCACCAGGGTGCAAAGTCTCCCTGAGTCCACATCTTCTTTCAGCTTTGGGATCCCCTGGGCCCAGGTCCTTGTAACTTGTTGCATGAAAGTCGCCTGCCTCTGCTTCTCTCTCTTTTGGCCTCATCCTTACAGAAGTTCATCCTCTGAGGACTAGATCTTGTACTTACCAGACCCTCTGAAAGAGAGGGCCTGCTCACACTAGAAGACCCTGATTTAACTCCTTTTATTGGGTCACAGCCCCCTCCCCGACAATCTCTGCAATAGTTGGGGGTGGCATTGGGGTGGTTGGTGGAATGATGTGATACTCTGCTAGGCCTCGGCCACGCCCTTTTCGGGGCCCTGGGGCACAAAGAACTTCTTCTGATCCACATGACTGAAGGCTGAGCTAGATGGTTTCTCAAGATGGGGGTGTTGTGAAGAGAAGGGCAGTGGATCCTGGGTAGGACAACAGTCGGTGCCCAGAGCTGGTAGGTTAATGGAGTGTGCCCTGGGAAAGGTACAAACCACAGGCTGTTCAGAGCTGGAAGATGCCGTTTCCAGTTAAGGGATCTAGGAAGGCTTCTTGGAGGAAGATGCATTTGGGCCGGGGCTTGAAGGGTGACAGCAGTTTGTTGGATCGGGGGAATGGGGTGGCAATAGCATTCTGGGCAGAAAAGCAACAAGATCAACAGGCTGGAGGCAAACACGGAGAGGAGAAAGGCTGAAGCTCAACAAAGGCAAGTTCTGGGTGCCTAGCTGAGTAGGGTCTGGGTTGAATTTGGGAAGCATTCATGGGTGATTCCAGAACCCAGCATGATGGCGTCAGATCTGAGGCTCGGGGGCCCCATACTGCCTGCCACAAGAGCCCTGACCCTCTGCTGCCCCAGCCCTCGGAGTCCTCCTCTTTTAGTTCAGCTCAGACGGGCTGGAGTTTTCCAACAGAAACACTGAGGAACAGAGAGAAAGTGAAAACGTAAAGTGTGGTTACAGAGCTCAGCTTTCTCTGGCCAAAGGCAGAGCCTGAGTATCTTGGCCTCCTGCCTCTGGATTTAGCCTCCTCCCCACATTGGCTGAGATGGGGGATGGGTAGTGGTGCCTGCTCTGTGGGACCCTCACGCTCCACAGTGTCCATTTCCTGCCCTTTCTCCTGTCCTGCCTTGAATTCTACTTGTTCTGCAGCCGCCCTGGCTCTGGGCAAAGGGGCACCCTTAATTCCCCTAAATGCTTCCCTTGAACTGGGGGCTTGCCCCGCTCTGTGTGTCACCAGGAAGCATTTACAAGAACTCAGAGGAAAATCAGCTGAAGGCTGAGTGTGCGCAGATTCTCAGCCTCTCAAGTATAGGGCTTAGACAAGTTAATGGTGTGACTTCGGAGTTAGTCACACCTGCCTTTGAGTTTGCTGGAGGACAAGTCACGTGACCTCCCCAGGCCGCCTCTTCTGCACCATAGAATAGAGAAGCTCCACTTCATAGGGCTGGTGGTAGGACTAAGTGGGGTCCCTTATGTCATACACGGGCCCAGGAGCATCTTCAGTCAGTGGTGACGGTGACGGTGACGGTGGAGATGATGCAAGAGAGGAAAGAACCAGCCAGGAGGGAGGCAGCGTGCAACAGGCTTGCCTATTGGTGCGCTCTGAGCTCAACCTGTGTGCGAGGCCATGTGCTCAGGCCCGGCAGATGCTGGGGGGCAGACAGGTGCAGGGGCCGAGGGCTGCACAGTCCCAAACCTCGCTCCCAGACTGGGTGCTGGCCTGGCCTGCTGGGCTCAGGGAACCGCCACAGAACTCATCATCGTGTTCTCCATCCTGGAGCAACCCGGAGTAAGGGGCCAGTGACACCAGGTCATGCCTGAGGTTGCTGGGGCGTCAGACTGCCCACACTGCCCCTAGGGGCTCCCCTCTGAGCCTCAGTTTCTCCCATAGGTTAGGGAGTCCTGGTGGAGTTCTTTGGAGGCCAGGAGCTGTCAAAGAAGCAGGCTTTTAACAGGTCATACAAACTCAGGTGGCTGGGGCCTCCCTGATGGCCAAGGGGTTAAAGTCTCAGCACTGTCACCGCAACGGCCCATCACGAGAGCCTGAGTTCGATCCCGGCCAGGGAGCTAAACCACACATGGCGCAGCAGACCTCTCCTGTCTCCCCTCTGCTCCCCTCAGCAGTGTATTTCAGTAGATCTGCCTGTTCTGCTCCCCACTCTGTTGCTGGTGAATCCTCTCACATATACTCCCCCCACCCTCCAGGGCCTCTGGCCTATACCCCAGTTCTTCTATGAAAAAATAAATGAAATCTTTAAAAAAAAGAAAACTCAGGTGGTTGGAATAGGTCTGAAGGATGGGCTGGGCTGGCAGGGAGGGGCAGGAGGAATCAAAGGCTCAAACCAGGACACCACCAAATGCCACTGACCCCTTCCCAGCAAAATAACTTGAAGCAGTTTTCCAAAAACCATATTTATTTATGTTTTTGTGTATGTTTTTTGTATATTAGTATATATACTAATATATGTCTGAAACATAAACTATTACACTTATGTTCTATACCCACTAGAAAATATGTGTAAAATGAAAAATTTTAAAGGTCCATCAACAAGAAACAAGTGATGGCCCATTCATACAACGCATTACATGAGGTCTTGCAACTTAGCAATGAGAAGATAATTACATTTAAAAACCGAAAAAGATTTGAATAGATATTTAATCAAAGAAGATATATGAGAGACAAAAGCACATGAAAATGCTCAGTTTCATCCACCATTAGGAAAATGCAAAGTAAACCCACAGGAGCTCTGGCGGGACTATCATCAAAGGCTAGTTTTGCTTTGTCAAGGAGGTGGAGAAATTGCAACTTCACCCATCACTGGTGAGAATGTGAAAAGGTACAGTTGCTTTGGAGACAGTTTTGCAGTTTCTTAAGTCAAATTTCTCACAAGACACAGCAATTTCCCCAGGAGCTATCCCAGCAAAATAAAATCAGGTGCACATGACAACTTGCACGTGAATGTTCACGGCTGCATCCTTTATGATGGAAAAACAACCTAATATTCATCGACTTGCGAATGGCTAAACAAAATGTGAACTATGCATACAGTGGAATCCTCAAGAACAAATTAATAAACCGTGGAGGACCCCAGCAACATGCTTAGGGAAAGAAGCTTAAGGCAAAAGACTTCCTACTGTGGGGCCCTATGCAGATGAATCAAACCAGAGGCAGGGAGCAGATTACAGTTGACTGGAGCTAGCAGTGGCGTGAAGAGGAAACTGTAAATGACTGAAGGAACTTCTGGGGTGATGGAAGTATTCTAAAAGTTGGCGGTCGAAGTTGTGCAACTCTACACGTCTACTACAGATCACTGGGCATTACACGTCCACTGGACATAGTCTAAGGAAATTAGTCTCAGTAAAGCTGTTTTTATTTTTTTTAATTTATTAATTTATGCATACAAAAGTTGGGGTGTAGGCCAGAGGCATGTGGTGGTGGTGAGAGTATTCACCAGAGATAGAGTGGGGAGCAGAACAGGTGGACCTAATGAAATTCACTGCTGAGGGGAGCAGCGGGAGAGGCAGGAGGGGTTTGCTGCGCCATGTGGGTCAGCTCCCCGGCCGGGTATCAAACTCTTGCTGCAGTGGTGCCCACAGCTTCATAGTGCTGAGACTTAACCTCTTGCACTACTAAGGAGACATTGGTGTCCTTAAAGAAACAAAGCAAGGATGCTAGGCATTGTTTACAGAAAGGCCTCCAAGATGCTTTGCTGAATGAATGAACAATGCATGGCGTATGCTGCTGTTTGCATTTTTTTTAAAAAAGGCATGTATCTGTTTACTTTCATACATGCATTTATGCATCTCTACATACACATGTATGCATGGATTTGCTTGTACACACATGAACCTTCTCTGGAAGGACATACGGCACTTGGTGAAGTTAGATGTTTGGGGTGAAGGAATTGGGTGGCTGTTGGACAGGAGAGGAGGCTGACTTCACTGTCTTTACGTTCTTTATTTTCTTTCAAATTGTGGTAAAATGCACCTAAGTACCTTCATCTATTTCATGTACACAGTAATGTCGAGTACGTTGTTGGACAACCAGCGCCACTATGCATCTCTGGAACTCTTTGCACTGTTCTGAGTTCAAATTCTATACTCATCCATACGATCTCTCCATCTCCCCTCCCCCTAGCCCCTGACAACCACCTTCTTTCTGTGTGAATCCCACTGCTCCAGGTACCTCATGTGTGTGAGTGGAATCACACAACATTTGCCCTTTTTGTCACTGACTTCTTTCACTTAGTGTAATGTCCTCAAGGCTCATTACGCTGAAGCACTTGCGGGCATTTCCTTCCTTTTTCAAGGCTGAATAATATTCCAGTTTAGACCACCCTTTGTTTTTCCGTGGACAACTCTGCTTTCCAGTTGTGAATAATGTGGCATGAATATGGGTACACCAGTATCTCCTGGAGATCCTTATTACCTTTTCACTTTTAAAGGATGTATTTTAAAGCATATAATTGAAAAGTTTAAATTAAAATTTAAAAGAATGAAATGCAAACAAATAGAAATGGAAATTGTACTATTCTTCCCACATCCTCTTCAGGGACTCCTCTGCAGCTCTTGAGTCTCCAAGGAATGTTTGTCCCCAGGTCAGAGAAGGGAACAAAAGTGGCATGTCCCCCCATCTGCCCCTCACTCCTCACCTTGCTCAGTGGCAGTCAGACCTGGGGGCCCAGCAGGGGCTGAGCAGGGAGGGTCTTGCTTAGTCACAAGCAGAGGCTTAGTGCCTCCGTGCCCTCGCCTGCCCGTTGCCACCCACCTCCTGCAGGGTGATTGGCGAGGCCGCATTCCTGCCTGCCGTTGGCTGGGGGTGACTCACAACCCAGGCAGCCGGGGAACGCAGCGCCTAATCCAGGGACCTCGCACCCGCTGGGTTTCCTGTTTGGAAACTCCGCAGACACCTCATCTCTACTTCAATCAGCCTGTCTCCTCCTGGCCCCCAGCAGGGCGGGAAAGGAGGGTGTGCCCACTTGGGACAGCACCCTCTCCGTGCAGGGCCCTCCGGGCTTCACGGAGAACGGATGCAGGTGTTCCCCTACCCTCAGTTCCCAAAAGCCTGGCTTGAATTGATAGGAGACAAGCTATAGTCTTTACCTTGCTGAATGTGTGTGCGGCAAGCTTAGCTGCAGAAATGCACGTCTGGGGACAGGACGCTGTTCCAGGTCCCTGCAGGTGATATATGTTAGACCGAAATCCTTGCACTAAATCTCTAAATCCTTGCACTAAAACCTGAAACTTTTTGAATTCTAAAACACCAGGATCTTAGATAAGAAACTATGGGTCTAAATTATGCCCATTTCTCGGAGCAGAATCAAAGGTCAGGGAGTCGGCCGCAGCTGGAATGGGCCGGTGGTTCTAAGACTAAGTTGGTCTCTCTCTTTGACCTGCCTCCCCCAAAACTCTCCACCCACTCTATCCCACCCTCTCTCTTGCCCCTCCTCTGGGGAGCTCTCCTTATACACCCCTGTCAAACCTATTGTCCTTCGTGGCAAATGACCTTCTTGGGTCCCTGAGCCTAGTCCAGTGCCTGTTACTAGGGCTCTTGTTGGGAGGCCAGAGGCACGGAGACCGAGCAACTGACCCAGGGTTCCGACTACTCAGGACCCAGCTTTTGTTTGGCCGCTTTCAGCTGTGTGACCTCAGGCAGGTTGCTTATTGCCTCTGTGCCTCAGCCCCCTCTTCTGTAAGAGGGCATAATAATGGAGTGAGGGTTGGAGAATGTGGCCTGACAGAGGGCTGCCAGATAAAATGCAGAATGCGCATATCGTGTGGATTATACTTATGCTAAAAATTGCGATTTACCTGACATTCTAGTGTAACTGGATGTCCGGTATTTTAATCTGCAAACTCTGGCAACTTCAACCTGGCACAGGGCAGTATATGTGAACTGGTATATTAATAATAAATGTTGAGGGCCTCCCTGGTGGCGAAGGGGGTTAAGTCTCAGCACTATGACGCTATTGGCAGCTACTGCAGCACGAGTTCAATCCCCGGCCAGGGAGATTCCCACATGGCGCGGCAGACATCCTCTGCCTCGCCGGCTGCTCCCCTCAACAGTGTATTCCAGTCAGTTTGCCTGTTCTGCTCCCCACTCTGCCTCTGGTGAATCCTCTCACCTCCTTCACACCTCTAGCCTACACCCCAGCTCTTGTATGCATAAATAAATACATCTTTAAATAATAATAATAATAAATGTTGAATGGCCTGGAAGGCTTTTTTTTTTTTAAAGATTTATTTATTTATGCATACAAGCTGGGGTACAGGCCAGAGGCATGGGGCAGTGAGAGGGTTCACCAGAGTGGGGAGCAGCACAGGCAGATCGATGGAAATACGCTGCTGAGGGGAGCGGTGGGCGAGGCAGGAGAGGTCTGCCGCGCCATGTGGGAATCTCCCCGGCTGGGTGTCGAACTCACATCGCTGCTGCTGACAGTTCCACAGCACAGCACCTAACCGCTATGCCACCAGGGAGGCCCTGGAAGGCTTTTTATTATAGTATTTGCTTATGCCTAATCTTGCCCAATAGATTAAAAGCACTCATTTGTTCGTTTGTTCATTCATTCATTCCCTTAGTTATTTATTGGGCAAGTCACAGTTCCAAACCATGGGGATAAAGCAGTGAACCAGACCTGGCCCTGCCCTCACAGAGCTTCCAATCTAGCAAGGAAGATGGAGATTAAACACCAAATACCCCAAGGCTAGAGGAGAAGGCCTGACCGCAAGGAACATCTATGATGGGCGCCGGGACTGTCTGAGGTGGCAGTCTCAGCCTCATCCTCTTCGTCTCTTCCCTCACACCTTGCCCTCAGCAGGGTTCCCTCGGTGGTGCTGGCCCACTGGAAGCCGCTCACACCTCCCCATCCCCCCTGTGGGAGAGCGGGTGGGGGTGGTGAGCCCAGCTGAAGGGAGATGGCCTGAGAGCGAGGTAGACAGCTCTTGTCTGAGGGACCTCGTCTTTCTGTGTCTTTATCCCACCAGCAGACATGGGGTGAGGGGAGCGAAGAGAAGGGGTGTGGGGTGGACGATCTCTTGAGGCATGGCCATCAGCGGGTAACGTCAGGGGAGGAGAGGGCCTCATGGATCAGCTGACCTGACATTTGCTGGATGAGGAAACTGAGTACTCAAGAGGGAAGTGACTTCTGAAGGTCACACAGATCTTTCTTGGTGCCACCAAAGTGCAAGCTGACTCCCAGGCCAGAGTCCCTGCCCCGCCCCTCCCCCACCGCTGGTGTGGTGTTCACCACCATCTATGAGTTCACCGCCCTTCCCCCACTGGGAATCCCCACAGGGGGGTCACCTGGGAGCCCATATCTCCCCATCTCCCACATCCCCCAGGCAAGTTTCAGGCCCCTGCTGCACCGCAGAGCAGGGGAGTCACTGAAAGTCAATCTTAACAACAAATGAGCAAGTTGGCTTTGAAAAAGTTTCACTTCCCAAGTTTCAGTGTGGCGGCTATAATTCCAGCAGCAGGATCCGACACCCCTAATGCTCCCTCAGCAGCTCCCTGCAAAAACCCTGTAGGGTTTGGTCTGTGGCCTATTCAGGCCACAAATCACACAGCCTTGTCGTCCTTCCTCCCCAGGCTTAGGTGCCAATTCAGGCCCTCCGCCCTGGAGGACACAGGCCCCCAGCCCTCAGCACCACCCACCCAGCCCTGCGGTACCATCTATCTGAGTAACCAGGTTGGGACACCCGTTGCTGTCCCCTTTCCATGTCCACATTGCTGCCCCAGTGAGGATATCCTGACAACTCATGTGGGAATGTCCAGCTACAAGAGCTCGAGCTCACTTTCCGATGCCACCCACTCCATTGTGTGGGGCAGTTCTGTGTCTGTAAGTTCTTCCACACCCAGCCCGTCGGGTCTGTCGCTGTCTTCTCTCTTCGAAATTGATTCACCCTTATGGAGTATGGTGACAATAGGGTATGATGGAAGTCATGTGATTGGCCCTCCAAGGCTAGGTCTTAGGCATAATTCAGCTTCCTTCAAATTCTCCAGGACACATGCCTTTGGAGTCTGAGTGGCCATGTAAACAGTGCGAGGCTGCCATGTTATAAGGAAGCCCAAACCACGTATGGACTCCACCAACAGGCAGAAACTTGACTGACCCCACATCTGGCTTGCAGGTCCAGTAACTCAGTGTCAAGTTCTCCACAGATGAATGGGCCCAGGGCATCAGGCCTCTGCCCCATATGGGCTCACAACAATGAGGGAACCTGGCTCTGGGGTTTAGCACGCTCCTGCCCTGTGGGCTCCAGCCCAGGCAGAGTGCTCACAGGGGAGATGGCTGCAAGGCCAGGGATCTAGCTCTCTCCACAGTAGCACGGGGGCTCTATGAAGGCAGGGGCTCACAGGAGTTTACTGTGTTGCAATCTGCTGCACTCAGCGCTTAGAACAGTGACTGATGCGTAGTAGGTCAGCATAAGCATTCATGGAATAAGTGGGTGGATGGATGGATGGATGGATGGATGGACTGGGTCCCCTCTGTGGGTGCCGTGACACCACCCACTAGGGGTGTGGGTCGGTGACTTGAGAAGCTGGGCTGGTGCTTACACCCCATGTGTCAGTAACGCTCAGGAGGGTGTTGTTACCATTCTCAGTTGTCTGGGCCACACTGTTTAAGCTCCTCTCCTTCCATAGTGCCTCCTTCCACATGCCCTTGGCTTAGGTGCCAAGTCTAGTCCTTATTTGGGGTTCTCATTCTCCAAGCAGAGGAGGCACCCCCTTGAAGCTCTCATGGCGCCCCGTGAGTACCCCAATCTCAGCACTGGCACACTGATCACTTGGGAGTCTGTTAAATCCCAGGGTGGAGAGTCTGGGCTTTACCCCTGTGTCCCAGCTCTAGCCCTGCTTCTGCTCCCCCCACCCCTGCAAGGGCTGGGAACGGCTAATGAGGGCACTTAGCTGGTCAGAGCTTCCCTGAGACACCCGAAATCCTCCACTCATCAGACTTTGACCTGAGACGCCACGGCCTCCTTCCACCGCCCAGGGAGATTGCTGTTCTGTAACACTCAAGATGGTGGATCCCAGGGCCAGCTCCTTCTCATTTCCCTCCCAGAGGGGGAGCCCCGCAGAGTGCCTGCCAGGATGGAGGCTGTGGTTGAGCCAGAGGCCCAGGTCCCACCTGCTCACAAGGGTAAGGGAGCCTTGGGCCTGGGGGAGGCACCTGCTTTCTCCACAGTAAACACAGCAGGGAGACCGCGGGAGGCCCGGGGCCAATCTGGGGCCCCCCAGGCTCCCCACCAACCCTGCTGGTGGTTGAAGAGTGTTTCTGTGCCGTTAGGCAGTGCCCCTCTGTGCCCACGGAGATTATCTGCAAAGGAGCCGGGGCGAGGAGACGCCCGCCCGCCCGGTGGGCTTGCACCTGGGCTTGTGCAGCTTGGAGGCCTCAGGCTGGGCAGGGACCCTACCCCCATAGTGAGGGGAGGCGGGAGGGGCTGGGGGAGCCTGGTGCTGTTGGCTTGGAGGGAGAGTTTTGGCTGTTTGAGGCAGTTCTCAAAAAGCTGTTTAACGCCTCACTCTCCTTGGGTCCTCCCTCCCTCCACAGCGCCTGTGCGCCCGCAGCCCGCGGCCTCCACACCCCTCTCCTCCATGCCCTCTCCTGCCCGCTGGCCCTTCCGCCTCAGCTCGTGGGGAGTCGCCAGAGTGGCCTCATGCAGCCCTCTCCTTGTGCAGGGGTCTTGCTCTCTCTCTTCCTTGACAGCTCTTTCTGGGGCCTTGGGGTTCTCAGCGTGTCCCCCTATGTCCTGGCTCTGCTGGAGACTCCCCAGCAGCCCTTTCCAGAGGAAGCTCCCCAGAGGCAGGAGGTGGAGGTGGGTGTTCCCCTCCTTCCAAACCATCGCACCCCTTCCTCCTCGCTCCCGGCCCCCTTGAACACACACCCGCCCGCTCTACCACCCAGACCCCTCCAGGGCAGGCCCCTTTGCTCTCGCCTGCCACCTGGCGCCCCCTCGACATCCGCAGTCTAATTTTCACTGAACCAGCACCCTGACCTTCAGGCCTCCTGACCTCCCCACTCTGCCCAGCTGCCCACTCCCAGGGGCCACCCCCTCGACCTGGGCCTCATTGCTGACCACACTACCCCCAAATTTCCACCCTGACCGCCCCTCTTATGCTGCCAGCTCACTTTCTTCTAGGCAGATGCGTTTTCACATGCCCAGCCGGCCTCTCCCACTTCCTCCGCCTTTCCCTTCTCCTTCCCGCCGCCGTGGTCTGCCGCTCAACTACTCTCCGCTAACAGCCTGGCTCTGTGCCCTGCTGCCCTGGTCATCCTCGCCCACAGAGCCTCCCCGAGCTGAAGCTGGTGCTCCACCTTCTCCCCACCCGTGGCGGGGGCACCCCACAGCAGGTGCTGCTTGGGGTGCCTTGATGGCCGGTGGGCCCTGGGCTGGGCTGGGAAGGGCTCCGTTTCCCTGGGTGAACAGACAGAACGGATTAGGTGTGGGGGGTGCAAAAAAGAAAGGATCCAGAAGGACTTAGACATTTCTGCCTGAAGCAATAGGGTATGCAGGGGGCTTGTTTTCTGGGCTGGGGAAGGATGGGGAGAAACAGGTTTGCGAGAGGAAGCAAGGATTCCTGGAGCCGATGCTGAGTTTTACTCCTCACAGATCTTAAGTGTTGTAGCTCTTCTGCCCCTGCTGCCTCAGTGGTCTCATTAAAACACCAACCAGAATGTATCAGCTTATTCCTTAAAACCTTTCAATGCAGGGCCTCCCTGGTGGCGCAAAAGGTTAAGTCACAGCACTATGAAGCTGTTCAGAGCCACTGCAGCATGAGTTCGATACCCGGCCAGGGAGCTTCCCACATGGCGCAGGAGACCTCTCCTGCCTCACCCGCTGCTCCCCTCAGCAGTGTACTTCAGTCAATCTGCCTGTTCTGCTCCCCGCTCTGTCACTTGTGAATCTGCTCACCTCCCCCACACCTCTGCCTACACCCCAGCTTGTGTGCAATAAATAAATCTTAAAAAAAACCAAAAACCTTCCAATGCAGCCTCGTCTCACTGAAGAATTACTCTAAATCTCTGGAAGGCTTTTACAACCTGGCTGCGGGCTGCTGCTTCTGACTGGTCCCTTCTACTCTCCAGCCCCATCGAACATTCCAGATACAGGGGGTGCTGTCTTCTGCTCCTCTAATGTCCTGAGTGCTGCCCACCCCAGGGCCTTGGCACCTACTGCGCGTGGCCCGCAGGCTCTGTCCCTGCGGTGTCCTCTCGGACGCCATCTCAGAGAGCCTCCTGGGCCAGAATCCGGGACAGCCCTGCCAGTCGGCCCACGTCACTCCTGTCCCATCTCCCTGTTTGGCCTTTCACTGAACTTATCAAAATCTCAGATGACTTGGTTGTTGGTTCATGTGTTTGTCCCCACCTTCCTGATAAGGGGCCTCGTCTGTCTTGTTCCTCTTACATTCCTGGCACCTGGCCCCTACTAAGCTCTCAGTGCGTATTTGTCAAGCGTGTGGATAAGCGGGTGGCTGGACGGAGGGTTCCTTCCTCCGGGGCTGCTGTGAGCGCGAGTTGTGACATGGCTGGGAAGTCACTCTAGACACCGACCCAGGTCACACACAGTGGGTGCTCTGCCCTAGCAGCACACCTGGCCCACGCTAGGGCCTCAGTTTGTGCTGGTGAATGAGGGCACGAAGCTCCAGGAAGGGCTAGGGCGTGAGGGAAGTGTAGACAATGCGCCAGAACGTAGTGGGGCCTCATAAAGGAAGGCGTCTCTGCTGCCTGCCCTGTCTGCCTCTCCTGCCACATCCCTTGTCCCTCGTCTGTCCCTGCCAGCCCAGCTGCATCTCATGTCCCCCGTTTCCCACCCCAGCCCTTTGCTCACAAATACCTCCCTGCTAGAAGGTCTCCAGAAAGGCCAGCTCCATCCCCCCACCCCCATGTAGCTCAGCTATTCCCCGATTCCTTCATGGGTGTTGACTGAACACTTGTTCTATGCCCGTCACTGTCCCAGGCCCTCAGGTCTTGGAGAAACAGCTGAGGACAAGGCACGGGCTCCATGCCCTTGTGGAGCTTGCATTCTAGTAGGTGGGACAGAGAACAAACTGACCCACCAACAAAACATTAACCTCCTCCAGGAAGTCCTCCCTAACCTCCCCACCCCACATGTGGCGCCTCGTCTCGGGCTCCGTTCAGACCCTGAAAAGGTGAGGCCGGTAGGTTCACAGTGGTGTGTAAGTGACTGCTTACTGGGGGATGCTTGGGGTGCAGAGTTGGGGTGAATTGACATGCCATTGGGGCCAGACCGTGGAGGGTTGTGCAGGTTTCAAATAGGGTTCTGTAACACTCGTCTTGCTAAGGGATCAACCGATTTACCAAACCATGAAGGGAGCTGTGGACTCCATCACATGTGATGCCTCTGCCTCCGTCGCGCCCCTCAGCCATGCCCTGCCGATGACTTGTCAACGATAAAGCCAAGTGTCCCCGTCCCACTCAACGTGTCTGCGGGGCCAGGCTGAGGGAGCCTGCTGTGCCACGAAGAGGTTAAGTAGAAGTTGGAGGTGCTTTCATGGGTGACCTATCCATATAGGGCGGATAAGGGAACTGGGATGACCTGGGGACAGCCCTAACCTTTGAGGCTGACGTCATGGTGATAACCACTCACCCACAACGCATCTCGTGGTGCCGGTTCTCTGTAGAGGTGGACAAGGTCTCCCAGGCAGGCCTGCGTTCCTGGCCTTAGGAGCAGGCGACAGGAGCCCGGCCCCCCGGGAACTGGAACCACCTGTGGTGGCTCCATTCCCCAAGGTCAGGCCAGGGCTCTGCCAGGAGGCAGGCGCCCCCTGCTAGGGGAACAGTGAGCCCTATAAACACGGGTTCGGGGTGGGGGGTTCCGAGGCGGGGGAGGCCCCTGAGCAGGGCAGAGAAAGAAGGGCACGTGGAGGGCATTCCTGGGGAACAGTATGGCAGATACTTGGGGTGCCAAAGGGTGTGAAATGGTGGGGCTTGTGGAGGAAGCAGCAGGAGGCAAGGCGGGTTCCCTTTGGGCCCTGAGCTCACCCTATATGCCCAGGGTTGAGCCACTTCTTTCCACCGATCCAGCCCGCGGCCCTGAGGGTGAGAGACAGAAGAAGCTCAGGGAGGCTCATTCTCTTGCCCGAAGTCCTGCCGTCAGTGGTGGAGCTCAGGTGCAAACTCAGCGTCATCAGATCCCCAAACCTGTGCCCCTCACCACCCCGAGCTGCCTCAGCACGTGACGCAGGACCTGAGGAGCCAGGGATGACGTGGGAACTGATTCAAGAGGGCGGAGTTCTCCAAATGCCCGCCATCAGCCACCTTCAACTTTCATTTTCTTAATGCTTGTCTTTGAACATTTCACTTTTAAAAACTTGACGTCATTCTTTCTTGATGTACCACATGCAGAGGAAGGAACACACACATCAACTAGTGTCCACGTATGTAAGAACCAGCAATTTTGTACCCAGATCGAAAGCAGAGTATGAACGATCTCGGGGTAGCCTCTCCCCGAGTTGGCACAGAGGTCTGTTTGCGCTCCAGCTTTATAGGAAGAGCCATAAAGACTGTTCTTTTGTGTCTGGCTCAACCTTTGTCTCGTTTGAGTCATTCATCCATTCTCACTCCTAGACAGGGTTCCAGGACGTGAACACACCAGTGACTTTCTCTGTCCCTTCGCCGACATAGAGAGGGTTTCCAGCCTTTGCTGCTCCGGATGGGGCTGCACGAGTCCGTGCGTGACTCCCGCTGAGTGCTTGTTTCTCTTGGAATCCTACTCAGGAGCTGAATTCCTGGGCTGGAGGGTGGCGTGGGCTGGCTCAGTAGATATGGCCTATTTCCCAAAGTAGTTGTTACAATTGACTTCCTCACTAGCAGCCAATGAGAGCCCAGATGGCACCAGCTCCTTGCCAACATTTGATACTGAAAGTCTTTTTTTCATTTTAGTCCTGGTGGGTGTACTGGGATATCAAATTAGGCCTTTAATTCACATCTCTCTGATGACTAATGCAGCTGAGTGCTTTTCCCGTGTTTATCAGCCACATGTATACACCCTTTCTTTATGAAGCAGCTAAGCCTCGCCCATTTTTCCATTTCTTATTTCTACTGATTTTTCTTATTGATAACTCTGAGATCTTTATATCCTTTGAATGTTGGTCCTTTGAGTGCTGTATGATTGGCACCATCTTTTCCCAAAGACATGTATTTTATAGATCATTTTTATCGTCACTGACATACACTATCAATGTCATAAAGAGTGGGTCACCATGACGAAAATAAAATGAAAATAAGACAATGTTGGGGGCCTCCCTGGTGGCGCAGTGGATTAAGTCTCAGCACTATGAAGCTATCCGCAGCCACTGCAGCACGAGTTCGATCCCCAGCCGGGGAGATTCCCACAGGGCGCAGCAGCCCTCCCCTGCCTCGCCTGCTGCTCCCCTCAGCAGTGTACTTCGGTAGATCTGCCTGTTCTGCTCCCCACTCTGTCTCTGGTGAATCCTCTCACCCCTCACACCTCTGGCCTGCACCCCAGCTTGTATGCATAAAGAAATAAATCTTAAAAAAAAACTGAGACAACGTTGTTGCAGCGTAGCTAGATAGCTTGTGACTGGCAGCTGGGATGGAGTCCCCAAAAAAGAAAAGTAAAAGAAATTCTAGGGCCATATGGAGACGCTCCTTGGTGTCTTCAGAAGGCTGGAAAGAAATGACTCCAGAAAGGGTAGAGAGAAATAACTTCCTCACTCCCCAAGTCCTGTGACTTATCTCCCCATACACCCTTTGTCCTTGAGCCTCTAATGAGAGCATCTGCCACCGGCTGCGTGAGGTCCGCACTTCGGGAAACACTACTGGCAGGGGTGTGGACGTGATGAGGGTTTGAAGCAGAGGTTGATGTTTCAGCAAAATTGTTCAGGCGGCAACGTGGATAAAGGCAAGAATCGAGGGGAACAGCCCGAGTGAGGAGCGGCTGAGGAGGTGGCTGGTGAGTGTCAAGGATCTAAATTAGGGGTGTGCTGGGGCTGGGCTGGATGTGGGTACTGGGGAGATGAGGTAGAATTTGGGCAATGTGATGCCTGCCGATGCGAGTGTGTAGGGGCTGCCTGGTGACGGGAGGAGAGACGAGCAGAGGCCGGCGTGGAGGGGAGACGGTGGAGCCGGACGGGCATGTTCCCGGCACGGAGACGCGCCCGTTCCTTCATTGAGCTCACAGATATTTGCCGAGCGGGTGCAGGTGCTGGGGTGCAGCTGTCAGGCAGGCAGGCTGGGTTCCTGGGTTTCTTTCGTAGGAAAGAAAGACCGTGGGAAGACAGGCAGGCCAGGCGGGGCCTGCGGGGGCTCAGGGCTCTGGGCTGCAGGCAGGTTTGGAGCCTGCCAGCGAGGGGCGCTTGTCTAGGGAGAGGAGCAGAGTGAACCCAGCAGAGCGGAGGGGTTGGAAGGCCAGGATGAGAGGCGGCAGGGGAAGGTGCACCCACAGAATAACCCGAAAGGAGGGCTCAGGAGGGCAGAAGTGGGTCACAGAAGAGGGTTTCAAAGATGTGTCAGCTGGCGAGCCCATTCATTTCCTCCACTTTGCCGGGTCCCTTTCCAGTGCCAGTTCTGGGGAACCAGATGAAGTGCACACTTTGGGGGCAGGTAGGTGTGTAAACTGCAAATTATTAGGCAGGGCCTCTGAGAAGGAGTTTGTTATGGAAGCACACGTGACGTAGGTTGGATGGGAACACGTACTTCCCTAAATGCTAGGCAGCAGGGAAGGCTTCCTGGAGGAGTAGGCATGGAGCTAAAGAATGGGGGACAAGGTCAGTGACAGAGCGGAAATGGCTTGGGCCAGAGGGTGGAGGTGGGAAGCTGCTTGGCGCGTTTTGGCAGCTGGGTATCAGCAAGCCCCGAGCGCTGGAGCAAGCAGAGGGCATGAGCCCGAGTGGGCTGAGATCACGCAAGAGAGTAAGCTGGGCTGAGAGGGCGACGGCCCAGCATGGGTTTGGAGGAGAGCACCTGCAGGCAGCAGACGGGGCTTCCCTGCCCCAGCTCCCGGAGGCTAGCGGGCCGCACACAGTTAAGTGCCCACTGTGGGCCCTGGGTGAGGGGTGGGCAAACACCAGGCTCTTGCAGGGAGGCGTGTGGGAGAGGCTCCAGAGAGCTGGGACAGTAGGGTTAGCACGTGCTCTGGGGTCTTGGGAGAAGTGGGCGGGGTTTCGAGGGCAATTGTCAGGGCTGGGGAGGGGTGGACAGGGCAGTGGTGTCAAGGCCGTGCCCAGTGGCCTGAGCTCAGAGGGGAAGCCGTGGGGTACAGGGGAGCAGAGCCCTTTCCCTCCACACACGCCAGCCCGCCTCCGCTGGCTCAGGCCTCCCCTTGCCTCCTCCCCCACTACCAGCCTCGGTCCCCAGCTGGACTGAACTTGTGGGCTGGGGACTGGAGGGGGAAAACCCAAGGCTCTTTTGGTCACGCATGCCGTGCCCCAAAGTGCCCTAGAACCCCCTCCCAAGTGTTCACGCTTGAGACCCACCCTTTGGGCAAAAGACCTCTGGTGCCCCCTGCTGGCAGCTCTGCTTCAATGGTCCCAATCTTCTGTTGCCCACCAGGCCCCGGGGGCCTCGACACCGTCCAGGGCCAGTTTCAGGGTCAGAGAGGGGGTGCAGAGCTCCCCAGCATGTGGATCTGGCTTGCCATATTTGCCTGGATGCCAGCTGCCTCCTAATTGGCCTCCATCCTCCAGAGGACCTCTTTGAAAGCACGTGGAATGGTACTCAGCAATGACAAGTAACGCAGCCCCGCTCGCTCACCTGCAGGGCCCTCGGGCATCATCCTGAGGGCAAAAGCCTGCCTCGAGGTGACGTCGTCTACGGTTCCATTTAGGTAGCAGTCTCTAAGTGACAGAATTTTAGAGACGGAGTGCGGCAAGGGTGCCTGGAGACAGGGGAGCAGGACCGGACATCTTTGAAGAGGATGAGCGTGTGCAGAAACCTGTGGACCTGGGTGAGGTCTGTGGTCTGGACAGTGCCCACCTCTCCTGGGCTTCACATCACACTGCAGTTACGCGCGTGGGCTCCGCTGGGGGACACCAGGTGATGGGCCCACGGGACCCCTCCCTACTACATATGTGACTTCCTGTGAGTCCAGCAGCCCTGGTCATATCACCCACGAGGTCATCTCCACCTAGTGGCACCTGGTAGGCAGGGGAGGCTGAAGGAAAGGAATCTGCCACTCCTGTGAGGCTGGCGATAGAATATCCCACTTGGCGGGCACAGGGGGCTGGACCTCCCGATCCCAATTCTTGTTAATCCCAGTGGGAACCTCCTGTATGGACTGGAGGGGGCCCCAAATGGGCAAGGTACGCCTCCCTTAGCACTGCTGAGACTCAGTCTTGGCAAGAGGCTGCTCTGGACCTCTGGGAAAAAAAGGGGTCACGGCCCCAGTGCTGTCCTACTATGTGTTCTGCCCCGGGGGGCTTCTTCCAAGACACTTCTAGGTCTGCTCCTGCTGGCCCCGCCCGGTGGTGTGTCACTCCAGGACAGGACTGTCCCTGGGCCTGAGGAATGAAGGCAAGGATGTGCCTCACCTGGTGCTGGGCAGCGCACTGCACACCTCTCCCGTTATAATCTCAAGACGCCTCTGGCGTGAACACACTCACTTTAGGACCAGCGCGTTGGGGTGAATAGCTCGCCAAGATCACTTGATAGGAAATGGCAGCGCTGGGCTTGGAATGTTGCCACCTCCCTTTTTAAGCACTGGCTCACCAAGAAGTATTTATTGAGCCTCTTTATGTTAGGTGCCAGGCATTATGCTAGATGCTGGCATACAAAGGTGAGCAGGAACAGCCTCCTGGAAACACCCTTCTGGAAACTACAGTCTCATGGGGTGGGGAGCAGACAGCAATAAATAATCACGGCATATGGCTGTAAAATGTCAAGCTGCGATAGAAGAGTCTGGGTCGCTGGTGTCATGCAACAAAGTTGACCTTGCTAGGCAATCACAGGCACTGCCTGGGGAAGGATTACCTGAGCAGAATGTGCAAAGATGATGAAGCAAAGGGAGATGAGAATTGCAGACAGGAACAGCACATGCAAAGGTCCTGGGGCAGGAAGGAACATGACACATCTGAGAAACTGGTGAGGGGGTGTAACTGCAGTGCAGGAACGAAACAGCAACGAAGGCTGAGGCCCACCATGTATTTGCTGAATGTTTATTCTGGCTGGACTTTGTTCTCAGAAGCTCAAAAGCATTATTTCACGTAATATTCACCACCACTCTGTCAGGAGTAGCTTCCAGGTAAGGAAACTGGGACACAGAGGAAGGAATCAGTTACCCAGAACACCTGGCGAGGGGGTGGGCTTTGGATCCATCGGTCTGGCTCCAAGGCCTTTGCTCTGAATCGCTAAGCTGTGTGTCTCATGGTGGAAAGCTGAGGGGAAGCTGAGGGGTGGCCGGGGCCAAGTCAGACAGCCCTGGGGGTCATGTGAAAGCCGGCAGCCTTTTCCTTAGCTGAGTGGGAAGGTTTTTAAGCAGGGTGTTTCAAAATGACGCCGGGTGGGGTGGGGCAAAGAGGATTCAGGCAGGAGGGGGCCTGGGAGGCCACTGGTGGTCAGGCAGGAGGTGTCAGGCGAGGTGGGGTCCCAGTGACAGAGCAGAGAGGCGACAGGACTTGAGCATAGACGGGGCGGGAGGTGTAGGGTAAACGGGAAAATTATCAGGTTTTTCCGCCCTCCCCTCAATGATGGACCTTTGCAGGGCTACGCGCATGCCTGATGGTGGGCACCTGGAATGGGTTGTGGGCATGCGTGAGTGGGCACACCTGGGCCGGAGACTGGGCTTATAAGCAGAGTAAGCAGCAGCAGAAGCAGCGGAGAATATAGTGCGGAGCAGAGGACCGTTTGGGGTGCAGCAGAGAGGCCACGGGACGCCGCCAGACAGCCCGAGAAGGTAAAGATTCAGCGGGGCTAGGAGGCCTGCCAGCCCCCCGGCCCCCCGGCCCCATTGCCTGCCCTGAACATGGTTGCCCCCCAACGAGAGACCATTAAAAAGCATAAAAAGCCACTGAGGGCTTCAGGACTCCTTTCCTTTAGACCCGTGCAGCTCCACAGACAATCCGTGCTTCCTGGTGTTTTCCTGCCATGACAGGAGGGTAGGGAAGTGGGGAGCTGCAGGGAGAAGGTCCTCCCCCAGGTTTCCAGCTTGCCTAGTTGGAGGGCTGATGGGGCCATTTCCCGGCACAGGGACAACCCTGCTGGAGGACCAGGTGTGAGAACAGTCAGGCCTGTCCCAGGCAGATGCAGGTTGTCCAGGAAACAGGGGAGCAGCCAGGCCCGTGGGTGGCCAGAGTCATGGGCAGGGAGTGTGGAGGGAGAGCAGGGGCCGCCCTAGGACCCTGGGTAGGTGACGTGGCTGGAAGGGCTGGAGCGCACACACAGATGGCTGCAGGGTGGAGGGCGGGGAGGGGAGCCCATTCCGAGGAGACCGTGAGGGGGTAGGAGAGGCAGATTTGGAAACTATTTGGGAGGCGGAAGGTAAGGCCCTGACGCTGACTGGATATGGGTGGGGGAGGAGAGCCTGGCGGAGGCGCCATGCCCAGAAACAGGAGAAGGGCACAGGCCACTGCCCTCGGGGTGTCTGACACCCTGCCTGCAGGTGGGCATGGGCGCTTGGGGCTCGGGAGAGTGAGTCCAGTTTAGTGGTAGTTTGGGTGACGCGTGGCAGCTTGGTGACAGAGTCCCCAGAGCGGATGGGTAAGGACCTCTTGGCCGGGGCGAGGGGAGAGAGCAGTGGGTGGCGGGCACAGCGGGTGAGGGGGCGAGGGAGCCGTGAGTCTGCGCAGGACGGCAGGGGTTCCTGTGCTCACTCACACGAGGACGGGAACCTGTGCACTGACCTGGCACCAGGCAGGCACTGCTGGCCTTTTCCAGGGTAGCTTCGAGGCATGTGCCAGCTGGGGCAGCTGCTGGGAAGGACAGACTTGGGGATAGGGTCCCCCCATCAACTGTGCTACTCTCCCTTGCTTTTAGGTCTGTTGTCCAAGCAGACAGCACTTCAGCGGGCAGATGCTGTTTGTCTACACTTTGTGTCTCCAGACAAAATCTGCTCCCTTCCAGATCTACGGGAACAGGGAGTGGGCTTGGTTTGGAGGACTAATGGCCAAGCTCAGACTTCCGGTGGGTGCCTGGATGAACAGGCCCAGACCGTGTGAAGGAAACTGTCGGGTTCCAACCTGCGTGTGGCCTCAGGTGAGTTACGCCCGTTGGGCGCCATATCATGTTGATTTTGAGTCGATGGATTGGAGAGCGGAGCGGGGTCCTTGGGTTCACTCTGGGAAAGGTTTCACCAGAGCTCCCTTCGGCAGCATGTGACAGGTTTCTCCACGAGACAGAGACTCAGTTATCCTTAAAGAACAGGTTTATTAGGACGAGGAAGTAAAGGACACTTGTACAGGCACACGTGGGCAGAAATTGCTGCCCCGCTGAGGGGCAGGTTTGCTAAGAGAGGCCTGCATGGTGCAGGTCACGGGCAGGCAGGCAGGCTGCTGCCCTGCAGAGGGACAGAGTTGGTAAAGGAAAGCACCTGCATAGGCACACGTGGGCAGAGAAAATGGCTGCCCCCAATTCTTGCACGGATGGCACTGATACAGCCCTCTTTCGGTTGGGAGGGGCTCATCTTCAAGGATGGCTCCTGTTTACTGGCTGACTAGAATTAGAAAAGAGACCAGAGATTCTACAATGGGCTCAGTCACCATTTCTTTGCCCCTAGCCTGCCGTCTGGCTCCCGCGTTCTCTCTCCAGGAGTGTCCTCATTGGCAGTTATCAGTCACCCGAGGCCACATGGCATGACTTCTGAGGCTGCTCTGGTGATAATGCTTGGGCCCTGCCTGCTGCCACATTCTCTGCCCACGGACATCTTAGCAAACAGCCTGGGGTGGGGGTGGGGTTCAGACGGGGACAGCTGCCGCTCCCCAAGTCTCCATGGCCAAGGATCCTCCTGCCCACTGTGGCAGTGACGTGACGTCACAGCACCCCACCTGCTGCGGTCCTAAGTCCCCTGCTGCCAACCCCTCCAGCACCACCGCCTGCCACAGCCACCGCTTTCTGGGCTCAGGAAGATGGTCTTGGTTTCAGCTCTCCCCCACAAGCCTTCCTGCTTCAGAGCTTTTCACATGCTGTTCCCTCTAAGTGCTCTTCCCTTAATTCCGCTCCTAGTTGATTCCTCTTCATTTTGTGGTTCAAATGCGGCTTCTGCAGAGGCCTCTAGGTCCCCTGGGAACAGCCATTCCCCAGTGACGCCATCAGCCTGTGCTTCTTCCAAGCTCTTGTGCAAATGTAGTCACCAAGTCACTGAGTGTCTGACAAATGTCCAGCCCCCCAGACCTGGAGGAGGGGGTCTTGTCCTACGGGTGTCCCCTACTTTAGCAGGCTCTACTCTGGCCCTTCTCTGTGCCTCTCCCCACTGGACAAGGTGTCTGTGGGCTTCCCTTGAAGCTCAGGCCCTTCCTTTAGACCTTGCGCCTGATATGCACGACCCCATAATGCCCCACCCGCGTCAGCCCAGCCCATACGCCCATGGCTGGAGTGTCTACAGGAGTTGTGCATGAATGTGGAAAGAGGGGGGAGCACGCGGAGAGCAGAGCTGGCTCTTTGGAAGCACAGAATTTGGAAGAGTCAAAGAAGTCAAAATTAGAACCTGGACTTCGAGGCTGTTTTGAAAGCACATTTGTCAAAGTAGGAGAATAGAATATTTTATTAACAGTTGTTAGCTTGATTTATAACTTTTAAATATTTAGGAGGTTGGTATGAGGCCTCCATCTGCACTTGCACCCCAGTCCCCCCGCATTAGGAGAGGGCCTGGCTGGCCTCACCTGCCGCACCATAAGCTCCACCGGGGGCAGAGCCCCTGCCCCAGGGTACAGTGCCTGGCACAGAACAGCAGATAATAAATACTGGCTGTGAGAAATAAGTGAGATAATCCAAGGAAAATGCTTGGCATGATGGAAATGTCCAATAAATATTAGCTATTATTGTTAGTAAATGAACAGATGGGTGGGGACAGAGGCCCATAACCTGAGGTGGTTTGTGCGCGAGGAGGAGAGAGGGGGCTGACCTAGGGTCCCCGCTTCCATGCCTGACCTGTGTCCTCCTTCCCCACCTTCCCCTTTCTTCAAGGCAAGGTGGGCACCAGGTGGGCATCCTTGACAGCCAGGGTGCCAAGAGGGGCCCCACCCCCAAAGAACAACACACCTGGGCAGGCTCTCCTTTGCCTTCGGACCCAGGCAGAAGACACCGGCTTAGTTCCTTTTGCTTTACCTATTTTCCCATGCTGGGTTTGAGGGGGCAGGGAGTTGAGAGGATTGATTTGAGCCTCCCAGGAGGTGTTGCTCTGGTAGGGTGTTAGGTCACCCCCCCGAGCCCTGAGCAATTCACTTTGCATCTGCAATCCTGTGTCCCCATCCACAAAACGGGGCTGTGTGGCAGTGGGTGAGTCGAGTGGCAGGGGGAGGGTACACATTTAGTGAAGGGGAGGATGTTTGCATGGAATGTAAGTGGGTCAGGGAGGGCCTGGAGCTCCAAACAGGAAAGCAGACAGGGAGCCGGCGGGAGTCGCACCCCAGCTGCCCACACCGGAGGCCTCGGTCAATCCTGTTTCGCCGCGGGGAAGCTGTCAGTTCCTGCCTGGAGACCAGCGCAAGGCCAGACCCTGGATGACGGTCTCCGCCAGGTGAAAGCCTGAACCCTTCACCCCAAATTCCTCCTCCCAGTAAGGTGGCCCCAGAAAACAACTCCCGCCGTCATTCTAGCAATGCACAGTAGGTGGCGCTGTAGTAACACGATCCAGTTAACCCCAAAATAGGACCTCAGGGGGAAAAAAAAAAAAATCACATTTTGCCTACTGCCCCACCAGGGGGCACCATACCCTTCGAACTGATGGTGCCGAATTCACACCCCCCACAGGCGAGCCGGAGGCGGAGGGCCTCAGAGGTGAGAGTCCAGGCGTGGCTTCCAGCTGCCCAGCTCCTGTGGCAGGACCACGCGGCTGCCGGTTCCCAAGTCCGCAGCGCCAGCCGTCCGCGGCCATGAGGTGGTGGTGGTCAGTGAGGTCGGAAGACGTCAGAGCACTGCTGCAGGATGAGCTCCACCACCTGGTTCTGGAACACCATGGTCATGGGCATGCTGGCCTCCTCCGTCTCGGGCCGCAGCAGCGTGGGCCCGAACACGATGGCCACGCTCTGCACCGACATGCGGTTCTCCTCGCCGTGCTCAATCACCCTGCAGGGCGAGTAGGGGGTGGCATGAGGGTCCAGATCTGGGGGTGCTGGGGGTCCTGCTGGGAACCCCTCTCCATTCCCCACGCCGGCAAGGGTCGCCCCCTCACCGGCACAGGTGCTGGAAGAGTAGCCGGAGCGTGTCGTGGTTGGGGGTCGGCAGCGAGCGCACCAGGTCACGCACACAGCGGCTGCGCTGGGCCTGGTCCTGCAGCTCTGGGGACGGGAGGGCCGCGGAGGGGGGTCGTCAGGCAAGGGGAGCGGAGGGTGCTGGCCCCAGTGTGTGTGTGTGTGAACGGGGGTGTCTGGGCCAAGGGGACCCAAGGCCGGCCCCACCCCGCTCCCCTCCCGGCCCCCGCTGTGCTCACTGATGGCGGCCATGAACTGGCGGAAGTGCGAGAAGGGGAAGAGGGGCTCGGGCAGCTCTCGAAAGAAGAGCTTCAGGGCGCCGGTGATGACGTGGACGTCCTCCCAGCGCCCGTCGTCCAGGTCGAGACGCTCATCTGCGGCGGGTGGGGAGGAGGGGTGGAGAGGGGGTCAGCACCCCTCTGCGCCCTGGGGCGGCGGGGCGGGGCGGGGCCTCACCGTGGTCCACCCTATGGCGCAGCTTCTGGATGGTGGCCAGGTTCCCACTGATGCGGTACAGTCCGTCGATGTCCAGCCCTGGGGCAGAGGGAGGCGCTGACCCCGGGTTTGTAGGGTGGGGCAAAGCCCCTGCAGTGAGTCCTACTCAAGGACTCCTGTTCTTCCCCCTGGACGCTGCACCCTCCCAGGGGTCCGTCACGGGCTGCTGGGAGGCGATGTCCTGCCCAGCCGGAAGTGCCTACCCCGGGCCTCGACGGTGCGGATGCACTGCTGCACGAAGCGCGGCACCGAGCTCCTCTCGCGCTCACACAGCTCCTCCAGGGGGCAGCCGAACACCTGGTCTGGGGGAGAGGCTGGTCAGCACGCATGCCCGGAGGCACCGTGCCCCTCTCCAGGCCCCAGGGTACCTCTGATGTAGCCCTTGTCCCTCAGGGACTGCATCGTGGGTCGCCTCAGCAGGAACTTGCGGAGCTTGTGCCGGACCTTGCTCAGGTCGCTCTCCAGGCCCCCTGAGCCCAGGGCCAGCGCAGCTGCCACAGGGGAACACGTGACCCAGTCAGGTGATGGCCCGAGGGTTGACTGTTGTCACCAACTCCCAAAAGATCCCTCCTCCCCAAATCCATACCCACGCACCTACACTGGCCCTCAGGTCATCTTCTTTATCATGCCAGCTTCCCAGCCGCTCGCTGGACCCCGAGTCCACGCCGATGTTCTCGCTTTCCTCCTCTAGGGGCATGTCTGCAGACTGGAATCACAGAGTCTCAGAGAGGCAGAGCCTGAAGACGGCTGGGGGTCCTTTTGGGAAGGAATGCAGGAGCCCAAGTCCGGAATGCACTCTTCCCTTAAACAGGTTATCTGCCTTCTTCTCCACCAGAGGGCCTCAGAGCACTCCTCTGCATGGGTTGCATGGAGCCCCTCAGGTGTTGGACAGTTATCCTGTTCGCCCCATCCTTTATCCTGACCACTCTACCCTCCTCCAAGTTCCTGGTGCCTTCCCCTGTATTTTCCTCAGATCCTCTATACACACTGTACTAGGTCAGCATTCCTCAAATTAAGTAGCTTCCTATTGTGAGCTTGCAATTCTAGCGATAGTTGCCAACAACCATACCAATATCACCTCCTTGGATCTGTATTCCTATCTCTATTAATATATCCAAATGCTGCACCCAGTGTTGGTGTACAGGGAATTAAGGATCAAAAAGCCCCAGGTTGTTCCCAGGTGAATCACTGTGAGAGGAAGCCTGCCCTATCTCTACTTATGCAATTGATATTTGAACCTGAAAAATAGCAGACTCTTCAGTTTGATCTTTTAAGATGTTACCTTCTAGTTTAAGCCTGTTATTCCAGCCTGAGGCTGTGTCTCAGATAATTAGTTTTCCTCCTGTCTCTTGAAATGGAACATTCCTCTAGGATGTGCCCCTCCAACTCCACTCCCTACTGCCACTACAGGGACTGGATTCACACACTTAAGAAAGGCTATTTCATTGGCAGCCCATCTGCCACGCAGCCATAAGGGAGGAATTATCTGCAAGGTGGGATACTAACCAACTGGTACGGGGATCCCCTGGTGCCTGAGTGGAAGGCGTCACCCACGGTGGGCACAGCTGCCCTGCATAATGGCTGCCAGTCCCTGCCCCACCAGCCCTGGAGGCCCCAGGCTCTGCCTACCAGCTCCTGGATGCCCTGGCTGATGGCCTTGTGCCAGGTGCTGATGATGGCCTCCGAGTCGTGCTGGATCAGGTACTCGGAGCCATCTCGGCTTCGCAGCTGGAGGAACACAAGTCATTCAGTCATCTCTGGGCCCAGGCCCCAGGGGGAACGCAGACATGGGGCTGATCTGTTCCTGTCCCCAGGGATTCAGAGCCTCAAGGCACAGGTCAGGCGTCCACCTCACCAAAAGCAGCAGGTGACCACATCCCTGGGTTACAGAAGGGCAGACAGGAGTTTCAGCAACTGCCTCGGGCACACACAGCTGGTGAGGGGGAGCGAGATCTGAATGCCGCACGGCTGCTGGCTCCACGTCTGGGACACTCTCCCCGCCCGCCTGCCTCCCCAAGAGCCACAGAACACGCGGGCCTCAGCCAGAGCCCTGCAGCAAAAATGTCAATGAAAAAAGCCCCTGTGCAAGACTCCTGGCCTCAGTGGAGGAAATGCTGGGGCACAGGCTTTGAGGGCACATCATGGCCAACCTGGAGAAAACAAGTCTGCGCCCCCACATACTGAGGACCTGGCAGTGTTGTCCCCCCTGTTGTAGTCTCCAGTCTCCACCCTCTCCCATACTTCAGCCTGGGCAAAGCACCCTCTAACAGCCCACTACACCAAGAAACGTAAATTAAATAAAATGCCAGGGGAAATTGCTGCTGCTTTCCGACTCCTGGAAGCTCTTCTTTCTGCAGGTTTCTGACTGCCCACCCCCAGGAAGCACTGCCTGAGATTCTGCTGCTGGGTGCCGCCTCCGGCCATGGCCACACTCTTCCTTAGGGAGCACGGAAGTCTGCATTTCCAAAGCCGCTGCTTTAGCTCACCGAGGAGCCAGCACGACAACCTCAGGCTGCGTTTCAACTGATTGCCGTGGGGGGAGGGGGGCCTCATTCCCTAAAAACACAGTCTCCCAAGAGCTCGGTCAGGTTGGCGATATGGAAGGATCTCTCCTCTGGGTCCAAGGACCAAGCGCTCACGGTTCGTGTGAGTGGGCGGGGATTCTCACCCCAACACTGCCCAGGGGGTCCAGTGAGAGTCAAGAGCCATCAGAAACTACCCCAGATAACAGAGAACAATGTCCAGAATCAGAGCGGGCTATCTTGGGCTGCCTGCCTTTTCAATTTAGGCTTGAACACCATTTAAATGGCTTTCTCAAACTGAAACAAACAAAAAAAAGAAGCAACGACCTGCACACACCGCTTCAAGTCTCTCCCGGCAAAGACTAGAGGCTGGGAGCAGACGGCACAGCCCCCCTCTAATCTAAGCTGGCGAGGGCTCTGTCTCTGTTATTGGGGACAGCAGCCACAAAACTCTTCTAAGACAGACATCATTATTTGTGGCAGCTCCTTCAAACATACGCAGTGCCTACTTGCAAGTTTCACGCAGAAAGCAAAGTGGGACAGCCCCACCCGCGCTTCAGTGTGTTCACCCCGTGGAGTGCACAGGCCAGCTGACTACCCCACACCAGCCCGTCTCAGGGACACTTCTCAAGTTTTCTGTGGTTCTAGGGTGACCAGGAGGCCATGCTGTGAAAATTCCCCAGACCCAACCAATCTGGCCATCCTGGATGACACAGAATTTGGAGCCGTGTCTCGCGGAAATCCCCGTTGCCTGTAGGCTGACCCTGAGCGCAGCGAGCAGGGCTGCTGGTCTTCAAGACTCCGCGCCCTCTGGCGTGAGCAGCTTCTGAGACGCCTGCCGTCCAGTCCTTGCTAGAAAGACAAGGCTCAAGGGTCTACTCTAAAACCTGCATCAATGGCCTGGTCAGAAAACTGAAGCGTGTCCTTCCGTGTCAGAGAGGTACAGGCTGGCAAACGTGACGTCCCCCTCAACAAGACTCTCACGGCTGACACTGCACTGCACTCTACCCTGCCAGGCCTGGGGAAGGCTCTGGAATTCTTCTCTAGAAGACTCCAGACCTACCGATCAGAGTGGCTCATGCGAGCAAACGGGTTTTCCAAGCCTGCTCAGTGGGTACCCTGGTTCTAGAGCTGAAGGAAGCAGGAAGCATCAGAAAAACTACCGACAACATGCGAATCACCAGGAAACCATCAAGCTCCCGGGAGAGCTGCTTCTCTGAACTGAGACGTGAGGTCACCTTGAAGCACCCCAAGAGTCCCTTGTAAGTCTCTTTGTCAGAGCACTGGCCTCCTTCCTCTGGACACCATGTTCACTAGAAACTTCTTCAGGTGCTAAGGATTAGGAAATGGTCTTGATTTCCCTCAAAATCTGTGACTCTTTCCAATAGGAAGAGTCACATAGCTGAGGAGTCCCCCTTTTTCACTTTGGCTACCAGGGAACCGGCAGTTAATTTTTTTTTCAGCAACAACGTTAGCACCTGTACCTCATCTGCCCCTAATTTCTCTTCACACGCCCCCCTTCTCTAACTTGTTTTGTCCAGACCTGGCTTTCCAGTGGAGTTTACCAGCTCACCTCATTTGTTTGTGTGTGAGGACTGGTGTACTCAGTTCCTGGAGTAGGGACTGCAGAATCCATGATGCCAGGAACATTGTGGACAAGCCCTGAGGTCGGGGCGCCTTTGCCCCCGAAACCCGAGAATGCAGCCCCAACCCTTCCAAGTCCTGGCCCCCGGGGGGGAAAGGCTTAGGGGCCTCTGGGCAGTCCCCATCCCAGCTGCCCCATCCCTGGCTCCTTACTCTATAGACTGGGCAGGGGGGAGCATGGTACCTTCTCTGGCTGGTCAGAGCCCGGCTTCTAACTGGACGGGGTCCCCAGAGTTTGCCAAAGGCCCAAGCCAATGGTCAGCCCTATTCTTCCCCACCCCCTCACCTCAAGTACATTCTTCTTGCTGGATTTGTCTTTGGGGGCCCAGGTGAGCGAGGCCCCCTTCAGTTCCACTGTGTACTCAGGGGTGGAGAGCTTGGAAGGCTGCCTCTGTGGGAGAGGGAAGAAAGTGGGGGACACAGCTACAGAAAGCACTCAGCTTAGAGGGGCTGCCACAGCACGCTGGCTCCTATCCACCAGGACCCCTGGGTTCCAGGGACAGGATGGGGTCACAGTTCTGGGGGAAGGGGGTTCAAGGGTATCTGGATCCCAGAGATCCTGGCACTTGTAATGATACAGCTGCAGGATGGCTGGGCCTCTATTTGCTGCTTGGCACCCAGGAGAGGAAAGGAGAAGGAAGGGCAGCCCCTTCCCTATGAGCAGGGGTGTCTCAGTCCCCAAACTCCTGCCCAGCTGGCTGGAGTGGTCCACCCTTAAGGGGGGCTGGAAGTGCTTGTCCTGCGGTGAATCTGCTGCCATCACCTCCCAGAAAGCCCAGCTCCCTTGACACGCTCGTGCGCCTGCCTCAGAGCTGGCCTTCCACAGCCAGACGGATCAGGTAAAGGCCCCTGGGGGTCAGGAGCAGGTGGGTGGCCCCAACCCTGGGGAGCTGGGGACTCACCAGACCAGCTGCCACTGAGCTCTTGGAGTCCTTGAAGAAGGTCAGGACGCCGCCCTCCAGCACTGTCCAGGAGGCGCTCCAGTGCTTCTTCCTAGGTAAGGGTGGGGGGTGCCAGGGCTTGGATTTGGCCCTGGGCTGAGGCCACCCTGCCCTCCAGGAGCAGGACAAACAGTTTCAGAACTCTTTGGGGCCTCCCAACCACAAGGGTGCCAAGGGACCTTAGGCAAGTCCCTGGTGCCTCGGCGTCCTCACCAGGCCCCTTATAAAGCTGTGCTGAGGGTCAGCGCGAACCTGGCGCAGGGGCAGTGCCTAGTGAAGCGGTCACAGAGGCCCACCCTGCCCTGCTGGGGGACACACGGGCTCTCACCGGAGTTTCTTCCCCTTGTCCGCTGTCTTGGTGCGATGGAGCACACCTGCCTTGTCCAGGGTCTTGATCTTAAAGGAAAAAGGGGACGAAGGGGCAGTTAAGGAGGTCAGCCTTCCCCGCAGCCAGCAGCTCCCCACTGGCTGGGCTGAGCCTCCCCTGAACCCTCCTCACTGCTGGTGGTCGGGGGAGGGGACATGCTTCCGAGGCAGCAGCAGCGGGGCTTTCCTCCCAGCGCCCCCCGTTCTGGCCTGGGGTGACCCAGACCCCAAGTGAATGCTGAGGCCTATGGAAGAGACTGCCCACCCCCACTTCTTCTAGGGGGTCCTGCAGGGCCTCATGCCCATCCCCGTACCTTCTCCTCTGGTGGGTGGGCCTGTGCTGGCGTCTCATTCTCCTGGCTGGGTTTTCGGATGCTGCTTCGAGGGGCAGGGACAGGGACCTGGGGCAGCTCCCACTGAACGGAGGTGTCGCTGGGGTTGTAGAAGTAAGGCTTCCCGTGGTCCTCCAGCCTCACCCACTGTGGGGAGAGGAAGGGGCAGGGCCCCCAGCCCACCTCTGACAAGAAGAAAAGGTTCCCGCCAACCAGAGCCCAACAGAAACCCCAGGAGTCTGGAGGGACGGGTGCAGGGGTGCAGCATCTTGAGCTGACCTCATTTTCCTGGGAGGGAGACCTTAGAGAATGAAGGGGAGCGACACCAGTGCTGTCTGGGCCCACACAGACCAAGGCCCCTACCTGCTCTTGGGTGTAGTGATTGGTGTAGATCGTCTGCCCATCAGCATCGACGTGACAGGACCAGCCAGGGGACGTGGCCAAGGAAGAACAGGGGTCGGTTTCGCTTAAGGAGCCCTCTGGGGAATAGTCCTCCTCGGGATAAGAGGCGGTCAACTCGGGGTAGTCCGCCTCAGGAGTGGGGGGCTGCCGGGAGCAGAAAACAGAGTCAGAGGCTTTCAGAGGCAGTACTGACCCGGGGCTCTGCTCTTTCGGATCAGGCCTCACCCCCTCAACCTCTGCTCCCCGAGTCTGTAGGGAGCAGGAGGTGGGGTCAGAGGCCCTCAGAGCCAGCCCTCACCCCATCCACTCCAGCCCCACACCCTCGGCCCCGCCCCCTCCACCAGGCCCCGCCCCAGACTTCAGTTCCCCTAACCCCGGGTGCGGGGCGGGGCCAGACATCCTAACCACGCCCTCTTGCCCCGCCCCTCACCCGCTCGTCCCGGGGGCAGCCGGGACTTTCCCCGGGCTGCATCTCCGGCTCGTCCCCGAGCTCCTCTTCTGGCTCGTCGTCCTCCTCGTCCTCCCAGGCCGTCTCGCCCGTCAGCGGGTTGTAGAAGAACACCCGGTGGCTCTCCTCATCCCAGTACTGGCCCCACTCGGCGTCGAGGCTCTGGCGGCTGCACACCGAGGCCGGGGAGGTGGCCGGGCTGGCGGGGCCCTCGGCAGCCTCGAAGGGCGACTCCCAGGTCGTCACGCCGGTGACTGGATTGTAGTAGTAGGGGCGCCCGGTGTCCGCGTCCGTGTGCCTCTCCCACACTGGGTCGGCGTGAGGGGCCGCGGCGGCGTCGGGGGAAGTGGCCCGCGGCTGCCTCTCGAGGTTGGCGTACACTGGCTCCGGCTCCGAGGGGTCGTCCACCTGCGGGAGGAGGGAGAAGTGACCTTCAGGGCAGCTCCGGGGTCCCACAGTCCCCACTCGGCCACTTGCCAACTGCGTGACCTTCAGTAAATCGCAGTACCTCTGCCTCAGTTCCCCTGGCTGCAAAATGCCTGCCCAGTTCTGGAAAGTGTAGTAAAGAGAGAACCAGGGAATGTTCTTCGACTGGCTTTGTAAAGTATGAAGCGCCCCAGATGCGGGGGACAATGCCGTTCATTATTTATTAGCAATCACAAAATACTGATAACAGCCTTCTCACAGCTGTGTGCTCACAGGGGCCAATCAAAGGTTGGGCAGGAACAGAGAAATAGTCTGGCCCTGCCCCCTCTCGGCCCCCACTCTGGTCAGTAGGGGCAGGTCAGGCTCCCTATTAGTCCTTACC
Organism: Scalopus aquaticus; assembly: GCA_004024925.1. Lineage (NCBI taxonomy): Eukaryota > Metazoa > Chordata > Mammalia > Eulipotyphla > Talpidae > Scalopus > Scalopus aquaticus. The sequence goes on from PVIJ01006028.1 coordinate 51,858, forward strand.
AAGACACCCTCCCCGCCCCCAGCTCTGGACAGGAATCAGCATTGTCTCTGGATAGGGGAAGGGAACTTCCTGGATGTGTGGTTTTGCGGGCCTCAGAATCAATTCCAGGCTAGAGGAGAGCCAGTTGGGAGGGAAGGAGGGGTAAAGGAAGGGGAATCCTCTCTCCCCCTCCAAAAGAAAGTGAGGTGGGGCTCAGTCACAAAGAATGTAAGTCAACACCCTCAAGCCCCAGCTGCCTGCAGGGCAAAGTCTCAGCCTTTAACAAGGCACAGGGTCCATCCATCAGGGCCTGGCTTCCAGCTTATTTCCGGCCACTCCTTGTTCCTGGCTTTGAACTTTAAGCTCTAGGAGCAACAGTTGGGGAGGGCCTTCTCTGCCAGGCGTCCCATAGCCTGCCCAGGCCCAGCCCCACCTCTCTCACCTGGCTGACTCATTTCTTCTTTAGGACTCAGCTCAAGTGTCAGGTTCAAGACCTTTCCTGAGATTTCTTCCTGTGTCCACCACAGCCAGCCCTCAGCCGGCTGGAGGAACAGATAACTAAGCCATCAAACCCCGGGCAGGCGGCACAGCGCTGGGAGAGTAACACTGTTCGGAGAATGCATAAGGCTACAAGGGCAGAGCAGAGTCCCATGGTAAACTCTGCATAATTCCAGGTCTGTGTTTTCAGAAGCCCTCCAACAGGCTAACAGAAGCTAGCTCTCTTATTGGCAGTGTAATTATACAGATTGCATTTGGTTTTGTTGAATTTTTTTTCTTTAAACGTGTTTGCAGTCTCAAAATTTTTACAATAAACCTTTTTTTTAATTTCTTTTTTTTTTTTTTTTTTTTTTAGCATCATAGACATCGTTCTAACACTTCCTTACTTCGTCAGTCCTCAGGGGGCCTCTCCTGGGTCACAGGCAGGCGCTAAGAGAACACTCATGTGTCCAGCGAAGTGCCCAGCCCTGTGCCGAGCTTGGCTAAAGGCGCCAGGAAGGCAGCAGGGAGCAAATGGATGCAAGTCGCTGCTCTGGCAGCGCTGACACACTGTGCGTGTGTAAGTGGGGGGCGGAGACCCCAGATGAGGAGCGAAACGTGCAACAAGCCAATAAAACACTGTCAGAGGAGGGGGCACTGCCCTCCAGCTGGGTGATCCTCCCAGGCAGATAGAAAAAACCAGGTAGAGCAGCCCTGCAGTTCCCCACCCGCCTCCCTCACCCCACAAGCGTGCCTGTGGCTGGGCCCGTCCCTCCACTTCTCCTTCCTCCCCACCCACTCCAGCCCCCTGTGGCATCCAGTTATTCCAACCACAGCAGCCCACGGACCCTCCCCAGAACACAAGTGGCATCTTCCCACCGCTGTGCCTGTGCCCCGCTGCTCCCTCAGCCGAGACTACTGCTCTCATGGCTGCCTACCAGCTCCTGCTCCCCGGGGCGCTCAGCCCCCCTCCGGAGGGAAGCCTAACCATGGGCACTCTGTTCCTCATTCTGTTGGGGGCCAGTGGCATTCTGCTTTGGGGGCCAGTTTTCTGCCCATCTGCCCTCCGAGGGCAGGAGTTTCTTGCGAGCAAACCCAGGATGATGTAACGGACCCCCATGGGCCCGAGGCACGTGCTCCAGTGTCCCAAAGCCCACGGCAGAGCCACCCAAAGCACCTGCTGCCTGAATAGACACATCATTTCTGGGGGACGCCAGCAAGGTGCACCTGACCCCACAGGAGAGCGAGCCAGGGCTTCCTGGAGTGAGGGCTCCGTGGAGAACGGAGGTCGGGGAGGTGGATGACCACACTCTCTTCCCAGCACCCCGGCTGGACCCAACCCCAGTGGTTGGAATAACTGGATGCCACAGGGGGCTGGAGTGGGTGGGGAGGAAGGAGAAGTGGAGGGACGGGCCCAGCCACAGGTCACACAGTGACCTTGCCCATGCCTGGGATAGGGCTGGAAGGATGTAGGGGTTAGGGGTCTGGGGGGCAGGAGAGCCAGAGGGGAGCCGGGCTCTTTGGAGCAGGGATTTCCTTCTGGTCAGGCTACAGGCTTTGGCTCAGAACCCCAGGGAGTCCCAGGCTGCTGGGCTAATGGGGAACTCACACTCAGGAACACCCCAGCAGCAACAGAGATTAGGCAGGTAGAAGTTCAGGTCCCTCACATGACAAGGCAGTCACGAGGAAGAGAAGCTGCAGAATCAGGCAGTGGGCTCCTGAGTGCGCCAGAGCCTGGCGGGGCCCGGCAGTGCTCCTCTGATGGAAGCACATTCCAGGGACTGGCGCTGCCCGAGGAGGCAGGGGCCGGCAGCAGAGCTGGACAAGTAGAGTCCAACCCCCTATTAGGGACGCTGCAGCCCGGAGGTCCTTTCACTGTCTAGAACTCTCTGCGGAGCCCCACAGAGCGAAGACAGCGGTGCGAGCCTCTCCTGGCAGAGCCCCGGCCAGGACCGGAGCGCCCAGAGGCCAGGTGGGGCCAGTTCTGCCACGGCCTCTGACCTGAGCTCTCCCTGGTTAGAGTGGAGGCTGCTACCCAACTCCCGGAGGCCCAGGCAAGACCCAGACCCCTCTGCTCACAGGGCCTGACTAGGGCACCAAGTCTCGGGGCCTAGGCACCAATCATGAGGGGACACTCAGAGGAAAAGAGGAAGTGGTCCCCCACCTCAGGCCAGAGGGGCCTGGCTCTCACCATGGCTGCTGCGAGCCCCCAGGGCTGTGCTGGTTCCCAGTTCCCTGCCCTTTCCCACAAGCAGATGGCAGGCCTCATTCCCCACACCAATGGCCGTCTCTCAGATCCCCTGCTGCTCCCTCACAGAGGCAGGGCCTCAGAAAAGGAAGGAGGAAAGAAGGGAGGAGTCCCCGACCTCTGGGAGACACCTTGCTTTGAACCCCAGTTCACTCAGCACCTAACAGCGCCAGGGGATGGAGGCCACTGGTGGTCCCCGGCCCCCAGAAACCTCCCCGCCGGCCCCAGCAGCTGAGCTCAACCCCCAATGCCAGGCCCCTACCTGTCCCCGCAGGGCCCGACTCTGCCTCCTGGTCAGCTTGGCAATCATGTCCACCATCCTTTCCCCTCTGAGCTGCTGGGATGGAGCCCTGGGAAGGTTTTGGGGGTGGAGTCAAGGGGCACAACCCCAGGGCTGGCACAAGGCAGAGGGAAACAAGAAGTTGCCTTGAGATGGCGGGAGGCTGAGCCTCCAGCCCGTTTCCTGTCATATCGGAAGTGCTCTCTGAGAGAAGCTGCCTGTGACGGGGTGGGGGTGGGGGCCGCAGGTCAGGCTATTTTTATCGTCCAGGGGCAATCTCATTGTCCCCCTCGGCGCTCCCGATCACTGGCCAGCTCCGAGTCCCAGGCTTGGTCACAGCGCAGGCTCCAAGAGGACGGCATGGCGGCCGCTGTGGGGAGGGCGGGCCGTGCAGATGGGGGCACACGGAGGGGCCACAGAGCACTGGGGCCTGGGCTGGCACAGGCTGGACAATGAGTGGCCATCAGCTCAGTCCCCCAGGCGCAGGGAGGATGTGATGGAAAAGAGAAGCCCTTGTCTGGTGGGGTTGGGGGGTGGTTTTCAAAGAGGAAGGGGTCTGGGCAGATGTGGTATCAGAGGGCGGTGGCGTCTGCACCCCTCTAGCCACAGGGAGGACAGGAGGGGCTCTGACCACGCCACCGTCCACCTGCCTGACCACCTGGGCCTGCGGCCTCCAGCCTCAGTCACCCAGATGCCCAAGTCCCCCACCTTATACCCACTCATATCCCTGTGCCTCCTCCCCACTCTCACGGACCCAGAGAAGGGGGACAGGAGCCAGCACCCCTACTCTACCCTAAGAGCCTCCCTGGCCCTGGTCTTTCACCCCCTTACCCGGTGGGTGTTCAGACCTGGCCCAGCAGTGGACACCGCACATCGTCCCAGTGAGCAGCTGCAGGCCTCCTCCAAGCCCTTGGGGACCACCTAGTCTTCAGCCCCAGAGGTGCTTCCTTCCAGCTCTAAGCGCCAGGCACTGCCTGCCCTCCCGTCCGCCAGCCTCTGGGTGCGCCTGCAGGTGGGACCCGCCCCTTGCACTCCTCCAGCGCAGCTGGCCTCCTGCCCCGGCCCTGGCTCTCCTTTCTCCTCTGCCCTTGGCCCCCATGCCTCTTCTCCCCTGGATCCACTGTGGGCTCAGGGAATGGATTTGGGGTGTGGGACCCTGGGGATGGGTCCAGAGCAAGTCTGGTCCTATGCCCTACTCTGTCCCCCAAAGCTGTAGTGTGACTCCCGGACCCCACCCGCTGTGCCCCAGCACACCAGGCAGACTAACCCCCCAGAGAGGCCTCTCCCCCGACCCTGGGCCCCGGGAGCACCTCTACGCACACCCAGATGGAGCCAGGCCAGGGCGCTGGGGACGGACTCTGCAAACTCCAGAGCAGCTTGAAGCTCTGCGGCCCTAGGGAGGGCAGGACGCCAGGCCTCGGCACTGCCCTGCAGGTGGAACTGGGGGGTAGGGGCTCCCCGTGTTGGGGACCGGGATCTCAGACAAGACAACCAGTACCTCACCTGCTTCTCTTTCCCAGCAAGACCACTGGCCAGGCCTAGGGCCTCCCAGCAGGCGCTGGATCCATGCTGCAGAGACTGAGCTCTGCCCTGGGCTGCTCTTCTTGGTCAGAGTTAGCTCCTCATGCCTGTTGTCTGGGCTTCCCCTCCCCCCCCACTGAGAGGAGGTGCTGACCTCAGTGGCTTGCCAGTGGGGTCGGCCTCTCTCAACCACACCCTCAGGCCTGGAGAGGTTCCTGGTGGGGGAGGGGGCGGCACAAACCAGCTGCGAATCATCGAATCATCCGCCCTCTCTCCTCTCTCGCTCCTCCTCCTCCTCAACCCTTCTCTCCCAGCCCCCTCACAGGAGCAGGTGCTCCAGGAAAACCCTATCAATTCTCTGGGGCCTGAGGCAAAAGAAAAGTCTGCAAACGGGCCCTCAGAGGGGCTGGGGGAGCAGGAGCCTGCCAGGTGAGCCCCTGCCCGGGGCTGGGGGAGGCAAGCGGGAGGATCTCAGGGTAAGCTGGTGTCTGCCTTCTCCAGGATGGCATAGGGCCCTGCTCAGCATCCAGCCCTAGCCCCCACTGACCATTCTACTATATGCATTGAGGCCACTAGAGGTTATAATATAATAGGGTTGCGGCCCTCGAGCCACAGAAGCCCAGGGGAGCTATGCCTGGTCCTGCCTGAGCATCTGAGTGTCTGGTTTGGGCTGAGGCCGGGTAATCTTATCACAGGCAGGAGATTCCAAACACAAAGGCCTAAGGTGAGGCTTTGCTTTTCTTTTGGGCTTGGGGCAGAAGCTAGAAGGAAAAAAGACCAGCAGGAGTCCAGAGGCCTCACTGCTGTGAGCTCTGCCTTAGGCTCTCCCTGGGAGCCCCTGAATCGCTGGGTCTCAGTTCCTACATCCATTGAATGGGCTGACTTTGTCTTCTCCCCAAACCCCTCCCGCCCCAAAACGCTTGGCTTCTGTGAAACAACGGAGCGGTCCCTACCTTCCCACCTTCGGGAACGTGGGGAGAGAGCAGTCTGCACCTCGGCTTCTCTGCCCTTGGGTCTCCAGCGCACTGGGTCCTGGACTCTGCCCCCAGCCCCTGGTGAGCTCCCGGAGCTGCCTGCTGGGCCTGCTCCGCCGGGGGTGGGGCCTGGGGTGGAGTCCCTTCACCAACTCTGCCCTCCCGCTCGGCTAGGCCGCAGGATGTCCAGGAGGCCATCCGGGAGGTACTGGAAATGTTCCTTCAAGGGGCCTGCTGGCCAGCAAAGGCTGAGGTTCTGAGCCAACCTTGGTGAGAGGGCAAATGTGCTGGAGTGTTGACCCGCCTCCTCAAGCATACGTGCCCCGGCAGCCGCCATTCCGCCTCTGCCCGCCCAGGAGGCGCAGGTGCTGCCTCTCCAGCCAATCCACGCCGCCTGGGTTCGCCATCCCTCCTACTCGCTCTTACTCGGAAGATGCCTCACCTCAGGGCTCCAGCCCTCCCCACCTCACTGCCTGTGCCCCTCAAGGTCTCTTTATCTTAACAAGAAAATGCTGCGCCCCTGGACCCAGCTCTCTCTTTCTCCTCTTCAGCACCAACTTCTCGAAGGAGTGTGGGACAGTCCCACGCCCGGCTCACTCTGCCACCCCGGCTCAGGTCTCCCAGAGCCTCCTCCATGTCAAATTCCCTCCTGGTCTGACCTCCGGCAAGTCTTCCTTGCCGCCCCGGCCCTCCCAGACAGCCTGAGGTGGGGGCTCCGTCCGCCTCCTCTTCCTCTGTGGCTCGTCCCGGCAGCTGGACAGGCCGCACGGCCTCTCGGTGCTTGCTGGCTCCTGCCTGCTCCTCGCTCGTGCCCGGGGCGGCTCCAGAGGCTTGCTTAGGCGAAAGCTCACGTCTGCTTCTCCAGCACACAGATCCAGCTGGCCAGCCGGACGCCCTGGTCCCCTCCAAAGCTGCATGTCCCGAACCCAGTCACACCGCGCCCCAGATCATCACCCTTCCCCTCATCTCAGCACCACCTGTCGCTCAGGGGGAGACCCGGAGTCACCCCTGAAGCCTGCTTTCCTTATGTCATCTGTCACCGAGCCGGGTGACAGACGGGTCCCAGGTAACACAGGATCAACCACCCAAGCAAGCAAATGCACGGACTATGCCAGACGTGCTACGGGCAACTGGCCTGGGTCACGAGCTGGGTCCCTCTCAGGGCAGAAGGAACGGGAGAGGCTCTCAACAGAGAGAGGCAACCAGTGCCATGTGGGAGTGGGGTCAGGTCCCGGTTCAAGGCAGCTGTGAGGGGCTTGTTTTGGGGAAACTTACCCTGGCCTTGTTCTTAGATGCAGTTAAGGAATTCATGCTAATTTTGTTAGATACAGTAATGGCATTGCGGTTGTGGAGGAAAACACATTTTTAAGGGCTGCATGCTGAAGTTCTTAGGGCTGAAATATGACAAAAGCTGGAATTTATAATTTTTTGAGAAAAAGAAACCAACATGGCAAATTGTAATTGCTAAATCTAGGTAATAGGTGTGGTTCAATTCGTTTTACATTGTTTTTGCTGTTTGGAAAAATTCATAATAAAAAGAAAAACTCCTTCAAATCTGTTTACTATTCTGCATCCTCAGTGTTACCACTCTGAGGTGTTCATTATTTCTTATCTGGAAAAAAGCCAGTCGTTGTCGCTCTCCCTGATTTGTCAAAGACAAGTAATTTCTCTCCCTTCAAGATGAGACTTGGGCCAGGAATTCTGGAGATACGGCAGCTTAGCCGTGACCTGCTTCTGCCTCCTCTCTTGGCCTCAACTGCCAAACCAAGCAGGGGCTGGGACCGGTGGCAGGCAGACCCGGCTGGCACAGGGCAGTGCCTGACATGGAGGTTGGAAGGGGCAGACTGGGCCCAGGGGGATAGAAGGGGAACCTCAACTAGACCCCTTGCCTCCAGGAGCTGATGGGAGCTGAGCACTCTTGGGGAGCAGAATTCCTGCAGGTGACTTGGAGTCAGGGGCTGGCGCTGCCTCTGTGCCCTCTCCTTCTAGGGCCCTCCGCCAAGCAGGGTACTCCAACAACTCACCCCAGTCCCAGTGAGCAAAGACATCCTTTGTCAACCCAGTAGCCAAAGAGAGATGGAACCAACAGAACAACCCATAGCCGGTGCTATCGGCCCCCAGAACATCAGGGATGCGGGACACACCAAAGACGCGTTACAGGTCACGAGGAAGGGGAATTTGTCAGTAAAAGGTGATAGGACAATTACACGGTCGCTCAAGAAAAAAAAAAGTGGGGCTAAACCTCATTCTGTCCACTGGAATATGGCCCCCAAAGGTCAAAGATTTAGATGTAAAATAAAATAATGAAGCCATAAAAATACTCAAAGGAGAAAATAGGACTCTCCCCAGAAAGAAAAATGCAAATGCAAGCTACCTTGAGATAATATATTTTACTGTTAGATTGGCAGGGAACTAAATTATGATGACACTCCCTTGGCAAGGCTACAGGGAAATAGACACTCTTACTTGTGTCAGTGGAAGAGCAAATCGATATAAATCAGCAGAAATTTGGCAATATCAAGCAAACGCCTGTCATACATCCTGAGACCCAGAAGCCCCGCTTCTGAGATTTATCCTCAACTTACCCACACATGTGTGAAAGATGCCACAGCATTGTCTGTGATGGCAAAAGGAGGGAGCCACCAGTCCATCACAACCGCTGGCTAAAGGGTGTCATGGGTCCCTACAATGGGAAATCAGGTAGCCCCAAGGAAGGAGACCAACACTCCCTGTGTACAGTCTCTGAGATACATTGTCCTATGAAAACGAAACTGCAAAAAAGAAACAAGATGTTCTCCAGGATACATTGTTCTATTAAAGGCATAAAAAATCAACAAATAAACAAAATGTAGGACCTATGTACCGTAATTGTGTAAGAGAGATACAAAGCAAGTAATCAGCTATATAGTCATGTTACTCTGTATTTGTATAAGGAAATTCTGGAAGAAAAGAGAAAGAATAAAAGTGCTGACTTTTGATCAAATAGAAGCCAGGGGAGTGTGAGTTGCTTTTATTAGATACTTTTAAATATTTTTTTGAAGATTTATTTTTATTTTCTATGCTTACAAGAACTGGGGTGGTGGTGAGAGGATTCACCAAACACAGAGTGGGGAGCAGAACAGGTGGATCCTCTGAAGTACACTGCTGAGGGGAGCAGCCGGCAAGAGAGGGGAGGTCTGCTGCGCCATGTGGGTCAGCTCCCTGGCCGGGATGAACTCATGCCACAGTGGCTGTGGATAACCTCATTGTGCCGAGACTTAACCCCTTGCACCACCAGGGAGGCCCCAATATTTTTAAATGTTGTTTTGGTTTTTAAACAGAGTATATTATTTAGCAACACAGGCTGAAAAACAAAACAGCTTCTCAAGTAGAGGAACTTGAGAAGATTCCAATAAAGTTTGAAAGAAAAGAAAAAAAAGAACTGCTTTAGAACTTAACATAGGTCCTTGTACTAAGTGAAGAAGAAATCACTTTTAAGAGGTCTGGAATTTGGGGTCTGGAAGATTAAGGAGAAGCTCCCCAACCTCAGTGCAAAGCACACAGAAGGAAGAAAAAGAACAGAACAGGGCGCACCAGCCCCAGGCTGACATGCAAACGCAGCAAGCAAGAGAACTGTGAAAGGAGAAGCAGAGCACATGAGTCGATTTCTCTAAGTGTCTACAGATGACAGGGTTCTGTGAGCCCCAGATGGGGTCCTGAGAAAGAGTCACCCCCGTCTTGCACATCCTACAGAACTGGTTTGATTAGAAATGCCAGGGAGAAACAGAAGCCTAATGAAATGGCAGTTTAGCAGGACCACAGGTTCACAGGGGAAAAAAGAGATCAATAGCAACCAGATTGAAGGGGGAAAGAAATGTAAGTGTAGCTGGGAGCAAACCACTGTAATCAAAGCAGGCATTAGCTGTAAAAAGAAATGCAAACAGATTGAAATGGCTCACAAGAGTCTGCTTGGGTTTAAAAATCAGTGATGTGGTATGTACAAGAAATACACCTTTTAAAAAAGCAATAATGGTTGAAAATAAAAGGGTAAGGAGAGTTACAAGGCAAGTGCAAAAACTAAAATGAGCTAAAAGTAAGAGTGGCTGTATTAATAACAGAAAGGTGGAATTTAAGTTTAAAAGCATTAAACAGGAGACAGGTCACCCCCTAACAACAGGAAGGCACAGTGGCTAGTGATGGGCCAGTGCCACTCAGAGTTCAGTACAAAGAGCAGAAACTTCCAAACACAAGAATTTTGAGAGAAGTTTAGGCGGGACATTTAATAAGCCTCTATCAGAATAAGAGTAAAAAGAAATGAGAAGGGAACAAAGGAAACCAAGTTTGATGAATCAATGAGCTTGATTAGCTCCATTGGAACCTCAGAACCCTTCCTAGAAAAGTTTTTCTGTGTCTATGAAAAACAAGAGAATTTGCTTGGCCACGATTCATAAAATTGAAAAGTGAAGATTTTACAAGTTGAGAGAAAACGTTTTCCTTGGAAAACAGGAAATGGCCAGATTCGCTAGCAAACTGGTGGAAAACTCGAACAGACCAATTCCGTTCATGAGAAAAAAATCTGTGGCTGAAAACACACCAGGTCCACAGGCCGAGCTGCGTGAACCTTTAGGATTCACCTCTGACCCACTGGGTCTGGGGGTGGCGCCTAGCTCTGGACAGTAAGCCGCCTGAGGGCCACCACTCCATTTTCAAGGCCTCCCAGTCAGTGCCCAACGCAGCATCTGCCATGCATGGAATCAGTGAGAACGGACAGAATTATCAGCCCACTTTATGGCCCCGATCTGTAAAGCTCCCCTGACACACACGCGCCTAGGAAAGCAGAACGGATGGCAAAAAATAAAAAATGCTCATAATCATAGATTGAACCCCCCCCCCCCGCCATTATCCAAATGCCTGTGATGGGTCAGGCTGTTTTCACAGGGGATTAGTCACTTACAACACGCAGCAAAGCAAGACTCCGCTGTGTGATGCGGAAGGACGTGGCCCCCTCTGGCTTGGGGTCCCTCTCCTGGGGCCCTCGCAGGCCCAGCCCCCAGAAGGCCTAGAGAGGGGCCCCTGCTCCCCTGCAGGCCTCACCTGCCCCTCCAGCCAGGGCAGAGGACGCAGGCCACATGCGTAGGAACCAGAGGCGGGGCTGGGCAGAGGGCCCTGCGGTCTCCCAGCCTGGGCAGCCCCGGACACCAGACTCCTTTCCTCACTTGCAAACAGTCTCCCTAAGCCCGTGGGTCCCCGCCCCAGCAGCCCATTTCCCACCTCCACACCCACCAACACCAGCTGTCACCCCTCCCCATTCAGATCCAGTTCTGAATCTCCCCGACATTCCGGGGACCACGTTCTAATCCTCAATGCCCGCTCGTGACCACGGGCGTCCCGGGCTGGACCAGGCAGTGACCGACAATGGGCGCCTTCGTCCCCGGCGGCCGGGCCCTCCCACCAACGCAGACAGCTCCAGGAAGGACGAGAAAACAGGTCTAGAGGGAGGCCAGTTGCTGGGGCTCAGGAAGGAAGTGGGGAGGCAGGTGGGCTTGTCAGGGGCAGTCTCAGGAGGCCCCGGGGCTGAAGGGAATGAGACTGAGGGGGAAATGAAGCCTGTTCCCGGGCTCAGAGAGATTGTGCTTTCCTGCTTTGGGAGCATGGGTGGGGAGGAGTCTTGGGGGGCCAGGGGTGTTCCAGCTGAGGATGGGAGCTGCCAGAGAAGCTGCTCTTTACAAGCCAGGTCAGAGGCTGGGCATCGAGGCTCCTGGGTCAGCCTGGGTCAGTCATGCAGGTGAGTCACAGGAGGGAAAGGTCAGGCCAGGTATGTAGAAACCTGCTGGGCCACCCCAGGGTGCTGCCCTCCCTGGGGGGTGGGGAGAGTGCTTGGGAGCAGGGTGAATGGACAAGGGGACTCAGTGGACCTCAGCTCTCCTGCTCTCACCAGTCCCCCACTTCCCAAAGGCCCCCAAGAACGACCCAGGTGGGTCTATCCTTTCTCTTGCTCACAGCTACCTGGGGCTGTGCTTGGAGTTTACCCCAAAGAATGGATGCCAGGCCTGGGACCCAGACAGGTGGGCAGGGGCAGGGATCCTGCGGGTTTGGGGATGAGTATAGGGAAAGACTAGTGGGGAGTCCAGAAGGAGAGGAGAGGGTAGAAACTCCCTCAGCCTGCCCCCTCCCTGGGTCCCAATCCATTGGAGGCCAAGGGTCACTCACAGTTCCCTGAAGAGGAGGAGGGGCAGGTCTGGGGCCCCTTCCAGTCCAGGCCGCAGCTGCTCAGATGAGCCTCCTCCTGCTGGGCTGTTTGCATAAGAGGCTGTGGAAGCCTGGGCTGGGCTCTTTCCTCCCTGTGGCCAATGCCGGGGCAGCAGGGGCGGCTCCAGTACAGGTGCCGGCCAGTCCCCTCCCGACTCCGAGGCCCTGGGGCAGGGATGGTGACCGCACCTTGAAATCGGCCCCTCGCCTGGGGGAGGAGTCTCAGGGGCCCCAGCCTTCCCTAGAAGGGAGCCAGGAGGGACAGAAAGAGCACGGTTACCGCCCCCTCGCCTCCAAGCCTGTTCTGCCCTGGCCCGGCCTCCACTGGAGGGAGACGCAGCAGAGGGCCCGGGGTCCACGCAGGTGAGCCGCACTTCCGTGTTCTGCGTGGACTGTCCTCGCCGAGGAGCACGGAGCGGCCAGGCCTGCAGCTGCCTGGCTGAGGTGACGGAGCCAGGTAGCCCTGGACCGACAGGCACTGGGCCACCTCCTGGCTTTGTGGCCTTCGGACACTCACGAAACCTCTCTGAACTGGCTTGACAGGGCAGATGGGTAAATCGGGCTCCTCTTGCCTGCCTCCCGAGCTGGTGGGAGGACACGCCTTTGGAGGAGCCCCCAGGGCCATCGCGTGAGTGGGCTGGTCCTGTCAGGTCTCCCCGTGCTGTGTGGCCCGGCGACCAGGAGCCCCTGGGGGGCTGGGTGGGTGGGGCTGCTAGGGCTAGAAACCGCTTCTTTCTTCTGGGGGGCTCCCCACTGCTGCCCATTGTCCTGTCCACGGCGCCCTCTCCTCTTGTTCTGTGGCCCATCACCTGGCTGGCGGACCAACCCCTGGCTCCCCAACCTCCCGACGACCCCCTGTCAGGGAGCAGGTCCCTCCCCTCTGTGTCGGGGCCCCCTTCACCCCTTTTCTCCAGGACCTCACATCATCTAGGACCTCCTGCCACCCCCAGGGTCCCCCTCTCCCAGAGGCTGTCCATTTGTGCAGACTCAGGGCTTCACCCTCCACCTGGACCCCTCTCTGGCCACACAGCCTCTCCCTTCCCTGCCAAGCTCTGAGCGTCGTCTGCATTCTGTCTGGGCCGCCTCACGCAGTCCTCCCACACTCTCCCTTGCGCCCCCCCCCCCCCAGAAGCCACCACTTCAGTCCCAAGGTCAATGTTCTTCGACTCCTTTATTCTGGACGCCCCTCCTGGGCTTCCGGGCCAGCGCTGCCTGCCTTTCCTCTAGATCCCGGACCCTGTTCCAGCTCGGGCTCCTCTCTCCTCCCATGTCTGGCTCAAAAGCCACAGCCCCAGGGCTGTCTCAGGGCTCCAGTTCGCATCCACACTTTCTCTGCACCCACACGCCGCCCCGCGGCTCAGGAGGCCTGAACCCGCTCAGCCAAGGCTGTGCGGCCCTTTCCTGCAGGGGCAGGAGCGCCACCCTGCGCGTCGGCCACCCGGCCCCGCAGCGCCCACTCCCAGGTCTCCCATCTGCACCCGTGTCCTGGAGATCACAAAGCCCCGCAGTCATTCTGGAAGCCTCAGGGGATTTTCCTCAACTCCCCTTTCTTCTCTGCTGAGAGTTTTCCAGTGGCTGCAGGAGTCCAAATTCCTGACAAGACCCTGTGAGGTCCCCACGGGCCAGGTACCACCCACTCTGGACCCTGACAGCTCACTCCTAACCCCTGCTGCACCGGGTGGGGGTGGGGCTGCAGGGCCCTAAGGTGCCACGTCTGATGCCCACACCGCTGCCGGCGCACCACAGCACCCTTGGGATACTCAATCACAGGCTGGCCCGAGATCTGTCCCCTGTGCCGGGTGCTTGAGCAGACCGAGCCCCCGGGGCTGGGCTGGGCCTCAGTCACCTTTAGATCCAAAGCGCAGCCAGCGCTTGGCAGGTGTTCGGCCATGCTTAAAAGGAGCGGAAGGAGGCAAGTGTAGGGGAAAACAAGCAGGCTCACCTTTCAGGAAATTCCTTCTCTAAATGCTGCTTGGACAACTAAGAGCAGGGAGGGGCTTCCTCCTGGGAAAGAACGAATTCCCGGAGTTTCTAGGGACTGGGGCATCAGGAAGACCCACAGTGATCCTTGAGTAAAGCATGTGCCCTTACACAGGGCCGGAGAAGGTACGCCACCTGTTCAGGTCACAAGGTGAATCAAGGCCAGGAGAGCCAGGCAGAGCCAACCCCCAGGTTTCAGGTGCATGGGTCCTCATCCCGTGCCGACACACTGCACACACTTGGGGCCAGACCCTGAGCCAGGCATCGGGGTTCAGAGGGCAAGACCTGCCCCCCACGTGGAGGGGCAAGAGTACACCTTTGTGGGGCAGAGACCAAACAGGGAATGTGGGGAGGCTGGGACTGCGCCGCCTAAGAAACGGTGGGGTGTGAGGAGGGGGAATATCACCATGGCATCTACCATCTATCCCCGTGAAGCTGTCGGGGGGACCCCCAGCGAGAGGCGCCAAGCACAAGGTCCCACCCGGGTGTGGTCCGGATCCCAGTTCCCACCTGCCTGGTGCTGTTCTCCACTCTGGCCACAAGGGGGCGGGTCTTCCCCTGCAGAAACCCTAGCGCAGGCGGTGCCGACCTGGAGGAATGGACCCCAGCGGGTCTTCCACTTCTCACCTCCTGAAGGATCACAACAGCCCTAGTCCTTAGGCATTGCCCTGCGTTTATACGCAAGTGTTATACGCAAACACACTGGGACTGGGGGAATTAAGTGACTGGTCAGCAGTTGGCTGGTGACCCAGCAGTCAAATTCGAGTCTCTGGCTCAAATCCTGTGCTCTTTGCACCGTAAGGCGGGGTGGGGTTGGGGGCGTATATGGAAGCCAGGAGTAAGCAGACAGGACGGTGCCTCCTGTCTCTGGGCATCTCAGACTCAGTCCTGGCACGTGGCACCGATGTTTACTTAGACTACACTGAGCACAAGGAAAGAAACCGGAGGGGGACATCATCATTTCACCCTCTGCGCCCCCTTTGGGTTAAACGATAAACACACCGCGAAAGGGAGTGAATGGCCCTTCATCACACAGTTGGTGGCAGACGTCAGAAGGGGGCGTGCTCACTGCTCCCCCACCCCCTGGGCCCCCAACACACACGTGCACAAACACACTGCTTCACACAGAAAAATTTCTCAGGTTCAAGATGTCAGGACTGCCCACAGGATTCTGAGGGTGTATGAGCATTTAAAAAATACGCTCTATTTTTAACTTCCCAAATTAACATAACTGGATTCTGAAACAAAAAAGAAACAAACAAACAACAACAAAAAAAAACCACCACCCTTCCTTGACCGGATTTCTTTATGAAACAGACTCATCAAAAGTTAAAAAAAAAAAAAAAAGGAACTGAAATGCTGGAAGCAGATCTGTTACTTTCACATCCACCATCTACTCTGACACCCCGCTCCTGTGACAAAGGCCAAGCAGTCAGGCCCTCCGTCCCTCGCTCCATACTCGGAGCACTCCGCAGAGGTTCCAGGTGGAAGGGCAACGCGCGGCGCACATCTGCCCGAACGCTCCCAGCAAAGCTTGGGGCAGAGCCCTGTAATCAAGTTTACTGGCATTTCTGCCGTCACGACTAAGATTCCCACTGAATGCCTCTCATCGGTCTGAGTCCCACTTCGCTACTAGTTACGAAAGACCTTTGGGCTCCAGGGTTTGCAGAACATTCGGCTGTGGGCCTGGACACTCTCGGCCCGTGGTTGAGGAAAGCGAGGCCCCGCGCGAAGGAGCGCGGCCAAAGTCTGCGGACACGGCGGGGACGCTCAACCAAGCGGGTCTCCCGGCGGCCCTCCGCCCGCCCCCGGCTCCCCGCGGCGTACCTGCTCCGGGCGCTCCTCCTGCGGGTCGCATACGTCCTGGATGGCCTCGTAGACGTTGTCTGAGTCGCTGCGCGCCAGGGGCCGCGGGCACACCCAGGAGCCCGCCACGCTGCAGGCCTTGAAGCCGCCGGCGCTGCCCAGGAGGCCGGCAGGGGGCGCGGCGGGGCGCGCCAGGTCGTCCAGGGACTGAGCTGGGCGCACCGGCGCCGCAGGCCGCGTGTACAGGCAGGCGGGCAGGCCGGGCGCTAGGCTGCGGCGCTGGGTCGCGGCGCTGCGCCGGGGAGGGACGCACAGGGAGCCCGCCCGGCCCCGGGGCTCCGCCGGCGCGCTCACGAAGCGGTAGTCGTAGGCCAGCGGCTCGGGGGCCGCGGGGCCCGGGTGGGGCGCGGGCGGCGGCGGGCCGGGGGCCGGGTCTCCGAGCGCGGGCAGCTCGCGCACGTACTGCGCCGGCAGGTAGAAGGGGCGGCCGTCGGGCTCGCGCCGCACGTGCCACCAGTGCTCGGTGCTGCGGCGCAGCAGCCGGTAGCGCTCGTTGGGCTGGATCGCCACCCGGCGCCCGTCCTTGCCTGTGTACTCGAAGGGGTGCTCCACCAGCACGTACACGTCCCCCGCGACGTCCGCCGCCATCGCGGCGTTTCTCTGTGGGCAACAAGAAGGTACGCGGAGGTGAGGTTCCGGAGTCGGGAAACCGGCGGCACCAGGGCGGCGGAAGACCTCGAGTCCCGTCCCAAGGCTGCGCTCGCCGGCTCGGCTGGCCTCGGGTTCCCTGACTAAAAGGGGAGGGCCGGAGAGAGGTATCTCTAAGGCTCCCATCCTTCCCCTCAGTGATGGAATGATGGCGCCCTTTTCGTTCTGTGTTGCTGATGAAGAGATTTGAGCCTGGTTTCAACTCCTTGCCGGGCACATTGCAGGCAATACTGGTACAGCCGGGGAAGCCTTGGGTCAGAGAGATGCGGCGATTACCCGCGATAAAAGGCCTTCGCCTAAAAGCTGACTGGGCCTCAGTTTCCTCGATTCCGCCCCTCCACCCCCCACCTCCCGTCTCGACGCCTCAAGCCCTTAGGGAATGAGGGTGCACAGGGCACCTCCTTCCAGGCATGGGGCCCCAGGTCCTCTGGGTCAGGGTGGGGGGCGGGCCCTGGGGACCCGCCCTGGGAGGGTTCCTGCCCGCTTAGTCCAAGGGCCTTGGCATACTGGGCCGCGACTACCGAGCCTGGGGAACCGGTTCTCTCAGTTTCTCTTTCCTTCCACAGGGGCCTCGCCTCAGACATGAACCCAGAGCCCAGCCCGCCCAGCCCTGCCTGCCCCGCCCCCTGCTCTTCCCCTCCCACCTCTGCCCCAGGACAGCGGCGGGCCCTCGTGGTCTGCCCGCCTACCCTGTGATTTCTACCCTGCCCCATGACAGTGACCCCGAGAGAATGCACTTCGTGATGGCAGCTACCCATGCGGTGTCCCCAGGGTCCCCCAAAGCTCCCCTGGAGTGATCCCCCACCCGCCCCCGCTGTGCGGGCTCAGCCTGGCTGCTCCGGCAGAGCCTGAGTCTGTCCGGGCCCTTCCATCAATGCCAGGAGCCACAGTGTGGCTGGTGCCCCCAAGTGTCTGCGCTGCCCTTCCTGCCCCACAGAGGTGGGCCGGGCGGGCAGCCCTGCCGCTTGCGGAGGTCAAGGAACCCAAGGAACAGGGTCGGGCGGGCCCGGGAGACGCATAGCGCTCTGCTTTCATACCCTTTCCTCCGGGGGTAAACTGAGTCACTAAACTACTGAGCCTCGGAGGCGGGGTCAGCAACCTGCGCGGGGACCGGGCCAGCAAACCCCAGGGAGGAGGACACCTCCTCTTGGCCACCTGCCCCGGACCGTCGCCCCTCACTCACGTTGGCAGGGCGGGCCTCAAGGAGCCCATGGACTGGGTGGGCGGAACCGCGGTGGGGGCAGGTTAGGCCCCTGCCATCTCCTGGGCGGGGCTTCCAGGGGCTAGTCTGGAGGGAACCTCCGGGAGCAGGAGCTGTCAAGGGGAGCAAAGAAGTAGAGGGGCTCTTAGGAAGCTGCACCTAATCCCCGAAGCGGCTGTGTCTGGGAGGGGCGAAGCGCCCCCGCCGCAGGGGGCATTGGGGGCGGCCCTGAGCCCCAGGAAGCTAGAGGGAGGGGCAGGAGCCTGGGGGCTGCGACGGAAGGGGCGCTGGCGGGTAGCGAGTGGAGCCCCGGGAAGGGAGCGTCCCGCCCCTGCCCCGCCTCCCCCTCTCTCCCACGCGGGGCGTTCTGTCCGCGAGCCTCCGCGGCTCGCTGCTCTGGGAACCCGGGTTCTCAATCTGAGCGAGGCCTTTTGCACCCAAAATTACTACCTAGGCGCCCTTTCCGGCCGGATTGCTGACACTGCCCGCTCCAGGGTCACCCCCGCCCTCCCAGGCCCTTTCCAGGCGCAGCTCGGCTAGGCCTGGAGAAACTCGGAGGTGCCCGCGCGAGGGAAGACCACCCGGGCGCTGCGTCTTGGGCGGGGTGGGGAGGGGACCTGGACCTGGGCGCTTTCCCTCATCGGGGGAGCGAAGAGAAGAGGAGCGATGGCAGGAGCGGGGAGGATCCCTGGAGCTCAAGGACGGACCGGCACCCAGGGGGTACCCTGTGTCCACCGCCCGGGCGACGCGATCCAAAGCGACGCCAGTGCCTGGGTGGTGCTGCCCCGGGCGGACGGAGGGCAGCCCTTCGCTTCTCCTTCCTCCCGGGGAGGGTCGGTTGGCGCGCTCCCGCCCCAGCGCTGTCCGATGGGGAGCAGGCGCTGGGGGCCCGGGGGACGACCCGCCAGCTGCGGCACCCCACCCCCTTCTCGGCTCCGCGCCTCTGCCCGGCCCCGCCTGGCCCCGGCACCTGGGGTGTCCGCTCGCCGGCCTCGCCTCCACTTGCCCGGGCAGGCGCGCGTGGACTCGGCGTCTGGCGCTCGCTCCTCGACCGCCCAGCTCGCGCGCTGCCCTGTTTCCTGCTCAACAATATAGCGAGGGAGGCACCAGCGCAGTGTTCGCCTGAACTTCCTCCCGGGCTGGGGCTGGGCTGCGGCTTGGAGAGACAATCCCCGGTGTCCTGGCTTCCTGTCCCCTCTGGGCCGGGCCGGCGCCCCAGGAGCAGAGACGCCACCTCCTCCCCGCCCCCCCCAGCACCTCCCGGGATCCCGGGCCACACCTCGCTCTCTTCCGGGGGTGGAGGCGGCAGACCAGGAGGGTAAGATGGGATGCGGGTGGGGGCGAGCAGGAGCCTCGCCATCCCAATTTTTGACCAGATTTCTCTCTCACCCCTTGAGCCTTCAACCCCCACCCCATGATCCTTGTCAGCGAGGAGGGCCCCCCTCCACCCTGCCCACAGGCTAAGCTGAGCGCTGTCTTCTGGGGCTGGATTCAAGACCTTGGAGTTGCCTCTGCACCTCAGTTTTCTTTCCAGGAAACAGGACAGAAGCACCTCTCACAGGGCTGTTGAGAAGATTAAAATGGACGCACAAAGCACAATATTTTGTTATCACATTACTGTTAAGTACACACGTTATATTCATTATTATCACCACTTTTATTTTGAGATGAGTCTTCCTCCTCCTTGAGACTGGGCTGAGCCCAACAAAACTCCCGTCCTCCCTCCCTTCGCCAGGAGGGAGGCGGGGACTAGTGCCCTGGGAGGCACTTGGCTGAGCACAGAGGCGCACGGGCCACAGGCAAGGCAGCACCAGGCCGCGCCCCCAGCCTGTCTCCCCCTGCCCTCAAACCTGGCTCCTCTAGTCTAAGCCCAGCACCTACTGCCCTGGAGGGGAGAAGGGCTCTTGTGGGCCGGGTAGATGCTGCTCCCTGGTAGGCGGAGAGACAGGAAGCCCAGACCTGAGTGTTGTCTGTTCCAGTCCTGTTTCCCTGCAGCCTGATTTCCCTGGGAATCGGTCTGTTTCCTTCTTCTGTCCTTACAATGGGCAGTGGTGGCTTCCCCTCGCAGGGGCCCCCGGGGCTTCTGGAACTTCAGAGGCAGGTCAGCTGCTAAAAAGGGGCCACTTTAAGTCCTAAAACCAAGCGCCCCCGCCCCCCATGGGTCCTGCTCAAACCCAGTCCCTTCTCTCCTTGGTAGCCGAGAGTCTTGAGGTGGGTGTCAGGTCTGTGGAATGCAGGTGTCTGACTCCATTGTTCTCTGTGAATGTGTGGGGAAGCCTCCCGAGAACCCCTAAACTCCCCCCCTGCAGGGGGCCCTGAGTTCAAGCAATGGTAATGTCAGACCGAGGGCCTCACACCCCTTCCCCACGCCCACTCCTGCACACAGGTTACAAATGATTCCCGGCCCTTCCCCCAAACCTCCCCCACCCGTGCCTAGGGATGGACTAAAAGAGTAGAGGGGCCGTACCAGATGGCAACAGATGACTCGGGGTCTCCCCACCCAGTCAGCAGCATTAGGATTCAGAAGTGACACCAGAGATTGGAAAGATCATATCTTTACTGTAAAATCATTCAAAACTCACACGCAGCAGTTCCTCAGTACATTGCAAAGCTCTTCTCAGGGCCAGGGCCCCTCACTAGAAACAGCTCATCTCATAAAATGACATTTAAAAATAGTGTGGGCCCTACTGAGGTTCCTATCAGCTTTCCGTTGGAGGTGACGGGGGTGAAAATCAGCTCCTCTGAAAGCATCAGCAGCTTTTTGGTTTGGGAGAGGCTCTCTAATGCTAATAAACCCTGATGGGGCGCAGACTCCACCCACAGAAGTGAGCTCCTCCTCCGGCACTTTCTGAAATGCAGACTCACAGGCCCGAGGAAGCAAGCTGGGCCCAGGTGGCCCTGCCCTGGGCCGGGCTCCTGCCCACTCGGCCTCTGGGGCACCTCTGGCCCGGCCAGGCCGTGGGGAGCACTACTCCGGCAGGGTGGAGGTGGAGAGGGGGTGGGAGGGCGGACGGGGTGAGGATTCACTTTCTGGTTTAGGAGGCTTTGGCCTGCGCACAGGCGTGCGCGGACGGGGGCAGAGCTGTGCGGCCTCCTCTCCGCCACCACCTCCGCTATTCTATTGCACAATTTACCCACAGGCCACAGGGCTGGGGGGTGACTCAGCAGCCGGATCACCCAAGGGAGAGGTGGGAGCAGGCTGGTCTGCTGCCGGTGATGGGCGTTCTCCACCTGCGGCCCCCGATCCCAGCTGAGTGCAGAGAGACGACCCCGGGCCTGAGAGGAGCCGGCTGGCCCAGAGGCAGGGGAAGGCTGCGGAGAAATCATGCCCAGGTTTCCCCTGAAGGGAGACCCAAGGGTGTCAACGGCACTTTGCAAACCGCTCCGGGCTCCTGCCTCACCCCCAAGCCTCCTGCGTGCCCTGACGACATTTCCAGTCTCCGGCAGCACCCTGACTGGCACCGGCAGCTTTGGGCACGCACGGCTTTGTAAACTGAGGCTCAGCATCCTTCTGGGCAGCTCCTGCCGCGTCCCTGCGATCTGGGCAGGGAGTGCTCTTCACCAAGGACAGCATCGCTGCACCCCGTGGTGGGGCCTGATGCTCACGGCGGGGGGCCGGCCTGGGCTGTGCCCCTCTCCCCTTCCCCTGCTCCTGGGGGCCCGGCCTCCCTCCTTCTGGCTGGTCAGGCAGGCAGCAGCAGCCTCCTCTTCTCTGCGGCAGAGGCCAGGAGAGCCTGGGCCGAGGGCTGGGCAAATGGCGACCCTTCCCTGGACCAAGGAGGTGCCACGTGCCACCAGAGCTGCTCCAAGTACCCCCTTCTCCCGCAGGGCCCAGGTCCTGGGGGGCTGTGGTATAGAGAGAGGTGGTGGGTTTCTCAGGAGAGGACGGGGGTGGGGGGGGCGGAGAGAGGTGGTCAGCAGAGGGCCCCCGGCCCCCGGGTTTGGCACTGGTGGCACCGGGCACCCGCGTGGCGGGCACTGTCCTGGCTGTGGCCAGCCTGCAGGCCAGGCCTCGGCTGTTGCCTCACTGTGCTAAGGGTGAGAACGCCTGGATTTCTGGGGTGACTTGTGGAGGGTCAGGAATAAAAAAATATTTTCTGTTGAAATATGAAGGGAAAAACCCACTTTAAAAAACTAGACCTTTGATCAGGAATGTGGAATTGAAAACGCGCCCAAGTCTTATTTCCACAGTGTTTGAACGCCCTGGTGGAGGTTTCGGCGAGTTCCGTGGGGCCTGATTAGTGCCCCCTCCGCCCCCTACCCCCCGCCCCGTCTCCCGGAGCAGATGGGGTGTAGGCATCTTCAAGGGCCTCCTCCAGGCTCTCGCTCTGGCCACACTGGGCGTCTTCCTGACAAGGGGGGCAGTTGGGACACCTCCAGAGTAGCCCGGCCTGATGGCCCACCCAGCTGGGCGGCCGCGCTGAACCTGCGCCCCGGCCTTGGGGGGCAGGAGACTGGAGTTAGGTGAGAGCGTTCTGCTCCTGATATTTGCGCCGGCGGGCACAGCGGGGGCAGCCTTTCCTCACCACGGCCTGGCAGCTCTGGTGGAAGACGGTCTTGCATTCACCACACCTGGGGGAGAGGAGAGCCCTGCTGTGCCCTGCGGGAGGTGCCCGGTCCACCAGCACCCACAGCCACCGGCACCCACAGCAACGCCGTGCTCTACCCACAACCCGAGGCTCCAGGCCCCACCTCTGCTTCAAACAAGATTCTCGCACCACCACGACCCCTGCGTCCCAGAGCACAGGCTGGTGCTCTCTGTTCCATGCCCTTTCTTATAGTGCTGCTGGGCACTCACTAAACTGCTTGCCTGTGCTGAAAACACTTGGCCCCAGGTGTGTTCAGGGCCTGAATCACCTACTGGAAAGAAACCAGTGTGGCCAGCAGCTCAGTCTCCTGCCCCCACTGGGGTGGGGATGGAGGGTTGGTGGGTGAAAATTTCCCTTTAGAGGTTTCTCCTCACGAGTGACAATGGGGAAAAGAGGCTCAGACAGCAGCACAGGCAGAGGCAGGCCCCGCCCACCATGCGCCCACCTTGTGCAGGCCTAGTGCCAGCACCCCGGGGCCGGAGCTTGTCTGTCCTTCCTCACCCCACTCTCAGACGCACCGCTGAGGCCCAGAGAGGCCCACTCGGAGCTGGCAGCCTCTCTGACCCAGGCAGACAGAGGGCTCAGGGAAGTGGGGAGTCTTGGGGCTCCCCTTGCCCTGAGCTGGCATGGCTGCCCGGGCCGTGTCGCCACCCTGTGCCATTGGCAGGTCCCACACAAAGTCCCTGGACTGCTGGGGCCAGCTGGGGGCAGGGGTGGCTGGCGGGGGCCCCTCATACCTGACCGTGGTGTCAAACTCAAAGGGGAAGATGATGTCATGGTGGTGGCAGATCTGGCAGATGAAGCCTCGCTGGGTGCACAGGTCACAATGGTAGACGTGCTGGGAGGCGAACTCGATCAGGGCCTTCAGGAATCCTTCATACGTCCCCTCCGCAATCTGTTGGGGCAAACGCAGGCGCCGGGGCCTTTAGGCAGCTGGGGGGAGGCCGAGGCTGCCACTGCTGCTCATGGCCCCTCCCTGAAGAAGTCCTAGAGAAGTTTCTTCCCACTTGGGCAGGAAAATGTCCCTGAGTCAGGCAGAACAATGCAGGTGCCCAGACCTTGCCGGGGGCGGGGGTGGGGGGGTGGGGGGGTGCAGGACTGTGAGCTCTGGTTGTAGGGGAGACTGTGGGAGCACTCACACTGGGGGCCTTCCCTCCCTCTGCCTAGCACCTGCCCTGCTGGCAGGGGTTGGGGCCAGGTGCAGGGGAGGGGCCAAGGAGCCCCTGAGCGTATTCCAGAGGGCTGGGGGGCCCTACCCCTGCCCCAGGGGCTGGGTCAGGGGGACAGAGGTCTGAGGTGCCGAAAAGCTGAAGATCGCAGACCCCCTTTCCCAAGTTCACCGCCTCCCTCCTCATTTTCCCAGGAGTGAGGTCCTGCTCGAGGTGTGGGGGTGCACTTTCTCACCTGCTGGAGGTCGGCCACACTGTACTTGTGGGGAGATTCCAGGAGGTAATTCCTGTGGTTGAGCCTTCATAAAAACACAAGAGCTTCCTTAGAAGGGTTTCCAAGCCAAGCACCAACCCTGGCTGTTTTCATTCCCTCAGCGCAGCTAACCAGACACAAGCCGCTCTGGGGGCAGGGCGGGCCGCAAGCACAGTCAGTGCCCGGCCTTCCCGGGGACCAGCCACAGGGACCGTGGGCAAGTGACTCTCAGCACTCAGGCTTCCTCACCTGGGAAATGGAGCTGCTCTGAAGACTGAATCATTTATTTAAAGCAGCTGGCACAGTGCCTACTTAGCACATTGTGAACAATAATTACTGACTATCATTGCTAACACTGTATTGTATGTTTGAAATTTTATTGAAAGTAGAATTTTATTGTTCTCACCAAAAAAATATAGAGATGAATGAATGGACGAGGGTGATGGGTGTTAAACAGCTGGGAGGAATCCTTTCCCAATGTACACATCCATCAGATTATCATGATCATGGACACTGAATATCTTTCAATTTTGTCACTTATAAAAGCTCAATAAAGCTGAAGAAAATTAAACTTATGAAAAAGTAAGTTCACATAAATAGTAATAAAGAGGAGGACTAAAGTTAATACCTGGTACCAGGACTGGGCCAAGACATACATTACCTCATTTTATCCTCATTTTATCACAATAATCCTGTGAGATTGGTCCTCTCATAATCTCCATTTTGAGGAGAGGAAATGGAGGCACAGAGAAGTCAAGTAACTTGCCTGTGGTCACACAGCCAGTAAGTGACAGGGCTGGCATTTGCATGGAGGGGCCTGGCACCAGAGTCCCAAGTCCTTATCTACTCAGTGAAGGCCCACGGGCGTAAGCTGCTGTAATTATTGCTACCACAACACCCCGGGGCCAGTGCTGGAGACAGAAACACACTAGATGTGGCAGCTGCCCTCTGCAGTCCCTGGTCGAAAGCATCTGGTTTCACTGCTACGTGAGAGGAACTGAGAGGCGTCCGAAGCCCACAGATCCCATTTCAGGGAGTAGAGGGGAGACAGGACAAGGACCGAACTGCCAACCCCACTCTAGTTTCCCCCTCACCAATGGCAGAGACCCCAAGGGTTATATAGCGAGGGATGGAGAGGAAGCACCCGCGGAAATCCCCCCGGTAGATACATCTGCCTGGCCTGCTGTGTGTGTCTGTGTGGGTGTTGGGAGCAGGGAAGTTTATTCCAAGTCTCAGGAAGCTTGAGAACCTGCCCCAGGATACCCCTGGGGGACAAGTTGGTGCCAAGCTGTGGGGCATCTGGAATGGGGGCTTGGTTATGCCCCACCCTGTGGTCTCAGTTGTGGTCCAGGGAGACCCCAGTTCTGGGCAGCGCTGGTGAGTCCCACCAAGTAGCCAGGCAGGCCACGTGAGGCCACGTGGGGTGAGGGCGCTGCTGACTGGTCACTCAGTCCACCAAACTGCTTTCCCCAGTAAACTTCCAGGTTTCAGGAAGTTGCCATTTATCACCAGGAAAACAGATGTGTGTGTCCGTGTGTCCCGAGCAGGCTGTCCTTGAGCTGGCAGGAAGGGTGGGGCTGACGTGGACGGAGTCATCGCTGTCATCTGCCCTCTGTCCAGTCAGGGACACCCTTGGGCCAGCTGGGCTCAGGGCTGTCCCTGCAAGTCACCGTGCCCTGGGCCTGTCACACTTTCATCAGGCCTTGCAGCTGGTTTTTCCACATTCAGTTGAGGCCAGAGAGGGGAGGCTGCTTCTCATCCTGGCCCCAGGGGTGGAACCCAGACCTGAGGCCTACTCTGGGCCTCAGATCTCCATCCACACAATGAGGAGACCCTCTCTGGCCTCTTCCGGTGTGAGGCGGAGGGAAGGCCGGGGAAGGGCCCAGAGGAACAGCAGGGCTCTCTGGAGGAGGGTGAAAGGTGAGGGGAGAGGCTGCCTCTAAACCCCCGTAACCAGTGAGAAGATGGGCAGAAAGGGCACTGGTGAGGGCTGGAGGATCTGGGTGCCAGCCCATTCTGTGTGGGTGTCTCTTCTGCGCCCTGGCTCCTCCTCCGCCCCCTTCCCAGGCTGGTGGGAGGAGTACCTGAGGTGCGTTGGGCAGATACTCCTGTGGGGCGTATGTGAAGGTGCCACGAAGACCTGAGAGGACACCCTCAGGGGCTCCTCTGGCCCTTGGGGGTGTGTCCAGGTCTGCCAGACAGTCCCCTTCTCTCAGAGGACCTAGCCAGGGGCTGCCACTGGCAAAGGGAACTTCTCCCTGATTTCTCCTCCCATCCAAGCCCTGCCCACGTCTCTCAGGCCTTCTCACCTACCCTCTGGTGGACTCAGCCCCAGCCTCCACACCTCCGTAGACAGATCACTACGCCCCTGCACCCCACTGCCGCCAATCAATCTTTCTAAACACTGGCCCACACCCCACCAAATCAGATCGTGCCAGTCCCCATGTGCAAAAAGTTCAGTGGCTCCCACTGCTGGCAGAATAAAATCCCTACGGCGCTGCCGTGCCTCAGGTCCCTTCCAGGTCAGGCCCTGTACCCACATTCCAGCTGCGCCGAGCCCAAGGGTCCTGGCCAGCCTCGCTCCCACCCGGCTCTACATCACAAGTCCCTTAGGCAGGATGCCGGCCTCCCTCCTCTTCGCTTCAGTTCTGTCACTAAACTCCAGCGAACCGCGCACGCGAGGCCACCTGCCCTCCGTGTGCACGGGCAGGGCGAACACGCTCTGCCGCACTAACTGGGGGTGAGAATCTGAACTCCGCTTCCTGCCCTTTTGTGCTGTCTGAATGTTGTCTCTCTTTGTAAAGGAGAAAGCTTATTTTTTTTTTTAATGAAGAAAAGAAAACTCCCGGGCTCAGCTCAGCTGCCCCGTCCTCCGGGAGCCTCCCTGGCCTCTGGGCCCGGCCAAGGCTGGCTCAGGTGACCTCCCTCTCGGCACATGCCAGGCTGACCCGGGGCCTTGCAGCTGAGCCTCTCATGCGTCCCTCACCTCAAGGCCACCTGAACATGGGGCAGACTGACCCAGTTATAGACAAGCTGAGGCCCGAGGAAGTGAAGCAACTTCCCCGAGTCACACAGAGGCCTGGGCCCTGGCAGACTTGCTCCCACAGCCATGGCCCTGCTCCCTGGCAGGCCGGCCTCAGAGCAGGTGCGCGGACCTGCCACCCGGGGATGGGACAGCAGGGCCCAGGAGAAGGGCGGGACTGCTCTGGAGCCGGAAGGGCAGCGAGGCGATGACCAGGCAGGGGGGCAGCCAGCATGGGCCCCACCCTGCAGGCACCTGCTAAACTCAGGTCTGCAGATTGCTGGGCTGGTGGGGTGCTGAGGTTCCACCTGACACCAGACCCCGGAGCCCTGGCTCTGCAGTCTCAGGAAGGATGGTGCGAGTGAAGATCAAGGGGAACAGTCCCCCAGAAGCAGTTTTCTAAGCTCGCACAGTGAGCCAGAGGGGTTTCTGTTCCTGCAGGCCCCTCGGAGGAGACCAGGGCTCAGACCCTTGACCCGAGAGAGCTCCGTGCAGCAGCCCCTGCCTTCTGAGCCCCAGGGAGACGCCCTTGCCCCTCCACCCCGCTCCCTCCCCACCATGCAGAGGTCCCCCTGGAAGAAGGTAGGCAGGCCTGAGGTGCAGCCTTTCAGATGGCAGGCCCCTGCACCAGCCTGGGGAGAGGAAGGTTGCAGAGAGCAGCGCTCCACGGCAGGCGTCACCCCCGCGGCTGAGCACTGACGCCGGGGGACCGGTGCAGGGAGGCTTCAAGGGCATTCTGAGGCCCCACACGAATGTCGCGCTCCTCAAGCATTTGGGGAGAGAAGCTGCCATGGACAGCGGCCAAGGAGCCGGGACAGAGCACTGGCTGGGGAGGAGGGACAGGCCCTGTGGCACCTGGCTGTCTGCCGCCTCCCAGCGCCCCCCCACTCCGCACCCCCGCCTGCCTGCTGCAGCCAAAGGTCCCCGGGTGCGCTGGTGCCCTTGACATGCGCATCACTTTCTATCTGGACCGCTCTTCCCAGCTTCTCCTCTGTCTGACGCCTACTCATTCTTTGTCTCACCTTAGATGTCAGCTCTGCCAGGCAGTCTCCTGCCCCACCCTTGCGCCTACCTGGGTCAGACCACCCACCCTTGTTGTCTAGGGCACCCTGTGCTCTCTCAGCCCTCACCCCTGGTCTAGGTGCTGGCTCTCATCCAGAGGTGCTTCCCTTCCAGAGGGCAAGACCCAGGTCTACCTCGCCAGGCCTTGTATTTCGCAACCAAGCTCAGTGCTGGGCACTTAATATGTTCTCAATTCACACTGAGAGCGAATGAATGAATAAATGAATACGTGAATAAAGAAACACCACTCCTGAAGCACGTGACAGTTTCCCAAGGCCGATGGGAAGGCGGTCTCTGTCCAGCCTGGCACGTCTCCTGAGAGATGCGTGTGTGAGCGGTGGGCGTGCGAGGGCCCGGGCGTGTGCCCGCGTCCCGGTGCTCACCTCTTGCTTAGCTCCTTCAGGGCTCCGCTGCGGCACAGGCCCAGGTAGTCCCCCAGGAGCTTCAGCTGCTCCCGGCTCCTCTCAATGTGGTGCATCCGCTCCACGTGCTCGTACAGAGACGCGTTCACCAGCTGCAGGTTGATGAGAGGCTGCGCCCGGATCTGCGTCAGGAACTTCAGGGCCTGGCGGCAAATCTGGGGACACCAGCAGGCGTTGGAGGCGGGAGAGGATCGCCACTTGGCCCGTGCTCCCTTGAGCCACCCTCCAAGGGAAGTGGGGCCATTGCCGCTTTACAGATGAGGAAGACGAGGCGCCAAGAGAGGAAGGACGTGGCCGAGGACCACAGCTCATGAAAGTCAAAGCTCGATCTTTCCGACCCCCACCCCTTGCTCTGCCTCCTCCCAGACCATGCCTGGACTCCACTGGGGCAGAGGAGGGGATGCTTGTGTCAACGCCCCCTCACCCCCAGGCCTCGCAGCCCCCCCATTTCCTGTCCTCCCAGCCCCGCAGTCCAGCCCACAGGAAACAAGCACTGCCCCCGGACCCACTCAGGAACCAGGTGACTAGTCTGAGTCAGGTTCCCAGCACAGGAAGCCACAGATCAGACATGGCTTAACTTGAGATTTCCCAAGCTCTGCAGGTTTCGCCAGCAGCACCAACTGGGGTTCCCCCAAGTCTCCATGTGGAGGTGAGTGATCAATCTCAGCCCCTCTCAACTGACAGGGCATGGAGGTTCTACCCTCAGCCCTGATGACCTAATGCCAAATCCAATTACGGGTGTTTATTTGTCAGGTGCTGGGCCGAGGGCCTTAGCTACATCCTTTCTTCATCCTCATAACAACTCTATGGGGAAAGTGTCCCATTTTATAGATGAGGAAACTGAGGCTCAGAGAAGCTAAAGCGGCTTATCCAACCCATGTGGAGAGAGCGGAGCGCAGGCCTAACGGAAGTGCTGTGTCCGAACACGGGCTGCCACACTAACAGAGAAGTCCCTCGGGCCATCTCCTGGCCTGACAAGGACGGACGAGCGGATGTTCTCCACTGGCCACTGCTGTGCAGTGCTGACGGGCCAGGCTTTGGAGTCAGGCTTTTGAATCCTGGCTCCACCATGTCCTCACTGCATGATCTTGTGACACTTAACCTCTTTGTGACTAGATTTCCTTATCCGTAGCAGGGGGAATAAAAGCACCTACCTCATGGGATTATTCTGAGTTTAGATAAAAAACCACACATGCAAGCTCCCATGCGGCGGGCCCACTACAAGCGGGGGCTGCCATCAGACGGCCGGCATGCCTGCTGGGTGCCACCGCGCCCTGGAGGGCCAGGGAACCTGACAAGGTCCTCAGGAGACTGTCTGCCTGCCTCCCAGACCCAGCACAGGTCTCCTGTTCCCACCTCCCAGAGCATCGTGGTGCCGGCCCCAGCTGTGGGGAGCCCAGCGGCAAAGCCCTAGTGACTCGGGTCAAAGTGCCCTTCCCCAGACTCAGCCTGAGGCCCAAGGTGGGAGCACGCGAAAGGGCGCATGGGGATGTGCTGGAAACTGCCGAGCACTGCAGAGGGGCAGGGGCTCCGTGCTCCCCAGGGACTGTTTCTGTCCCGTGGGCATGGAGGACACAAAGAAAGAAGTCCCGTCCTGGGCTGACCTCCTGCCAGGTGGCAGGCAGGCCTCGCACAGGCAGGCCCTCCAGGGTGGTGACAGTGAACAACAGGGCCCCAAACCCAAGAATCAGCCACTTTCTGGCTTGAATTTTTCTTCCCCAGAAAGCTGGGTTATTTCCTGATCTCAGATATGCTTGAGGAAGTGTTGGCATTTTCTAGTTGGGAAAAGGAAGTGGCACAAGGATTGTAGCGGGGAGCAGGGAACAAGGAGACACTCCACAGAAGCGTCTGGGTCTCGTAAACACTGAGTGTTTTATGGCCAAAGGGCTCTTTGCATTTGTGGTGATTTTGAGGTTTAATTTTCTCTGTGCAGTTACATACTTAACACTGAGGGCAGGGATGGGGATGAGGTAATCAACCAAAAAGCCAAAGTGAAGTGACACTTTGGGGTTCCTGTCTTGAGGGAGGTGGGGTTGAGAACCCGATCCCTGTTCTGGGGGTGGTGGGGGGAGAACACCCCCATGTTAGGAGTGCGAGGAGGCAGCAGGCCCTGGGTCTTGAGAGAAGAAAACAGCTGCTTCCTCCGGTTTCTGTGCCTCGGCAGAGGTCTTTGCCTTCAGGAGAAAGCCAAGTTTGTGCACCTTGAGGCAGACCCTGACTAAGAGAATTGGAGGCAGAAGGCGCGACAGGTCTTGGGAGAGGGAAAGGGAGCACTCTAAGGCACTGGGCGGCCAGCAGCTACTGTCTTGTTTAGTCCTCACGTGACCCTAAGACAGACACTAGCAACCCCCTTTTACAGACGAGGAAGCCAAAGTCAAATAATTTGCTTGTGGTAACACGTGGCTAAGGTCAACTGGAGAAGAAGAAAAAGATCTTAAAATACAGCTTAAGCAAAAGCATTTGGTGAACATAAACTATCCGAAGTGTAACATAAGCAAATAAAGCATGTTATAAAGCAGCACGCATTCAGGATGACCCCAGCTTTATAGAAATTAGGCGTGTAAGTAAATAAATGCACAGGAAAGGTGGCCTACTGCACGGGAAGTGCTGTCAGCTGCTGCGCCTGCCCGCCCACATCCATCCCCCACCCCCTACCCCCATCTGTGCCCCACCCACTCATCTACATCCATTCATCCCCTCATCCATCTACTCATTCATCCATCTCTCCAACTCATCCTTTCTATCATACCTATCTAGGCGCTGATGCCTTCAACAGTTTTGTCTGAGGCCATGGGGAACTGGAGAGAACCTTCCGTAGACACCTGAGGGCTAAGGCAGGTATTGACAGAGCTCTGTGCAGGGGCTGGGACCGGCCCCATTTTCCTCCTGGCCTGCATCACGGGGCCTGAACCAGGGACCCTGGCTTCCCTAGAGCCTAACTCCGCAAACAGGTGGTTGATGGAAGCAGCAGAGCGGTGGCCACCCTGTCACTCAGCAGCCCGGTGTGCAGCGACAGGCTGCACATGAGACTTACCGGGCGCTTGGTGAGGTCCCAGTTGTGGATGATCCTGGCTGGAATCACTGAGGCATCGTCTTGGTGGCAGATGTCACAGTAATAGAGGCCAGAGAAGGCACAGAGCTTAGGGCGTACAAATGAGAAGCCGATCTGCCGGGAGCAGCCTGGGGAACAGAAGGGGGAGAGTGAGCAACTCGGGGCCAGCGTCAGCGCCTGCTTAACGCAGACGCTGGAGCGGCGCAAAGGGCCAGCGGTTTCAGGAAAGTATAGAGGGTACAAAGATAAAAACAACCACAGCTCCTATTTCCAGCACTCAGAATCAACCCCATTAATTAATCTTTACAACACAATGCCAAACAAATTATTGCCATTTTACAGCTGATGAAAGTGCAGCCGAGGCCAGGAAACCAGCCAAGTCCCACTCGGTGGCGCAGCTGGGATCCAGATCTGGGTTGGGCTGGCTCTCAAGGCTGTGTTCACTCGCAGCCAGCTGCCCCTGTTCAGCGTGCTTGCTGCCCGCTCACCTCATCAATGCCAGCCTCCTCTGGGCCCACTCCTCCCCTTGGGCCCAGAAATGGAAGCACCTTGCCAGGGCCTTGCCAGCAGAGGCGCTGGTGGGGGTAACCAGCTAGGGCAGTCTGGACATTGCCGGATGCCAGTTCGAAGCCAGAGCTGCCTAATACTTCTGGACAGTGGTGCAGGGTCCAGCTCCAGTCCTCTCTGGACCTCCCTCCACGGTGGGGGGCAGGGGGAGTGTGGCGTGCCCAGGGCAGAGCAAAGGCCCGGCCCAAATCCTGTGCTTAGACCCTGCCCCCCATAGGGCCAGGGCAGAGTCCCTCGGGCCTCCAAGGGCTGTTTCTTCCACCTACCAGCCTCATCTTGACCTTCACCGAACTTCAAGGTTCCATTTCGGTACCTGTAAACTTCAGCGACTACTGGCTATGCTGCGGGCTTATTATAAGCTGAAGTGCCACGAGGTTTTGAAAGTGCCCTGTAAACTATGACACATGAAGGGCTGTCAGCGGCTGGTGTCTACCTGGTGGCTGAGCTGCGCTTGCAGGCGGGGAGGAGAGCTCCCTCCCCCACTTCACAGCCATCCTGGCAGATGGGTGGGGGCTGGTCTGGGGAGAGGAGTCCTCCCAGCAGCACACACAGAGCTTGAGGTCCTGGCCTCCTGCCTGAGGCCGGCACCCATAGGCTGTGAGTGTTAAGAGCTGGAGCAGTGGCCTGAATATGTTTTCTGCAGGAAGCTCTGCTCTGCCTAGCTTCTCCCGTGCTCCAAGAGCACCACCGCAGACCACTTCCTCCCAGACAAAGAAGCAGGCTTTCCCCTCTCGTCCCATAGCTCCACCCCAAGAGAACAGCTCCTAAGCCACAGCTCGGCCTGCAGCTTGCTTGGCACTCTGCAGAAGGGTGACCTCTTCACAATTCACCCTGATGGCTCAAGGGGCTGAAAAAGGGGCCAGGTTTGGGGAGAAGAGCTAAAAATGGAAGGTGAACAGTGGGGTATCATGCAGCCCTGAAAAATGAGGGAGTGGACAGGCCACTGGGGACTGGGCCATGATAGCTTCTTGGGTCTGTCCGTTAAGTTCCTTATGCTGGCTCTGCTATGTGAACCTGGGACAAGGTACTTTACCAGCCCACGACTCTGTTTCCCTAGGTACCAACAGAGGTAATCGTAGCACCTATCCCTATAGGACTCTTGTGAGGACTGACTCAAACAATCCAAATAAAGCCTCTGGTGCAGTGCCTGGGGCAGAAGAATTAGATCTGATGCTGATTATGAAACAGCAGATGACTTGGGTTAATAGCCGCAATGTATCATTAAGTAGAAAAAACCAGGTCGCAGAACAATATATATAGAAAAGCCACATGTACCCATTTAAACATGCTGAATTGAAATAAAATAAACTCTGCTCCTTAGTTATATTGGCCACATTTTAAGTATCTGTAACCATACCCCACTTAGAGCTATGTATTAGCACAAATCTGGAAAGTTTTCATCACCACAGAAAGTTCTATTGGACAGTACTGAGTGCGGGACCATTTCTGTAGTTTCAGAAAATTGTGTGCACTTGCAAAGGCGTGCAAAAATATCTGGAAGGGCACCGTGCCCTGCTCCTGAAGAATATGTGGTCAGTGACAGCGAGGGGTGGAGGCCTGAGCTCCCTGAGCAGAGGCAGCAGGCAGCAGCGCTGCCACCCGAGGTACCCCCTCAGCAGGGGGCAGCAGGGTGGGGGAGGGTTCCTACAAGCAGGGGCGTTGGCCCCAATGGGTGCTGGAGAGGAGCAGAGGCTGCAGGGAGCCTCATTTGCTGCACTACCCCCCCAGGGTGGGGCAAGGGTGCTCCTGGAGAGGCAGGGAGGGGTGGAGACCTGAAACCAAGGCCCCCCTGGAGTCTGAGTGAAGCTGGCAGGCAAAATGGTGGGACAGCAAGTCCGCACCTGCGCAGAAGCAGCCCTGGGAGTCGAGGCCTTTCTCTGTGGGGATGGCCACCAGGTACTGCAGCAGGAAGCCGTTCTCCCGCGTGGCGAACTTCAGCACCTCCTGACAGTTCTCATCCAGACTTCCGCCAAGTGTCACGGCCTCCTCGGCTGTCTCCAAGTAGGAGGCCAGGACCATGCGCACCAGGTCGCGCCACGTGGCGGCCTCCTCAGCATTCGCGGCCTGCAGCTTGAGGACAGCCTTGGCCGTGATGATCTTGAAGAAGGAGGGGCCCCCGAGGCTCGTGTCTGGCAGGATATCTCGGATGGTCTCAATTCCATGGCTGTCACTTAACATCTTCTCATTGTTTCTCACGCGGAAGCACTTCAGGGACTCCAAGGACAGGGAGAATATATAGGGCACCCAGGTCCTGTCTGCGTACAGGTACAGAAGGGACTCCTTAATAGCGTCTGGCTCAGGGACGTGGGCAGAGGACCAATCAAACGGCAGGTTTTGGAGGGTCTCTGGCTCTGAGAGCAGGGCCAAATGGGAGAGGGGGCCACCCTGGGGTGCCTCTGGGGGATCCTCAGGCTGGTCCGGGTACTGGATGTTCACCCACTCGTCCTCCTGCTGGGGCCGGCACTTCTGCAGGGCCTCGCGCACCCGCTCCAGCCAGTCCTCGGCCTCGTCCTGGGAGGAGGCACGCAGCGTCAGCTTCTTGCCCGAGAAGACCAGCTCGAAGCGGCCGTCGCTGTGGGCCGGCCCCACGGACTCACAGCGCAGCAGGGAGCAGTTTTCCACGCAGGTGCGCTCCTCGTGGCTCAGGTAGAGGCGGAACTCCAGTGGGGAGAGCTCGCAGAAGAGCTCCTTCCAGATGCCCACCGGGCCTCGGCGCTCCACCGTGCCCAGCTTCATGAGACCCCGGAAGGGGTTGGACAGCCCTGGAGGTGGAAAGAGGCAGTTTAGACAACGGGCCTGTCCCTTCAGCACCCAAGAAAACCCCCAAAGGCCGAAGTCTGGCGGTGGCTGTGGACAGTGACTGCCACCGGAACACAGGGCGGGCCTGGGGCCGGATGGGAATATCCCTGCCTCACCCTGAGCTGTTGACCTTGCTCCTGAATTTCTCTGAGAAAACAAAAGCTCTCAAAAGATCACCTCCACGTGCCCGTCACCAAACCTCCCCTCCAGCATCTGTACCCACAGAATCCCTGCTGTCACCAGGGGTGAACACACCGCCCCCACCCGCCTACTCCAGGACCAGGCTGCCTCCCAGCCATTCTCCCTCCCTCCCCCGAGACCCTGTTTTCTTCCTTCCGTACTGGATCATTCCCAGCAGCACACAAACTATGGTTATTTCCCCCATCTTTAAAAACACCTCTTTGGACTCCATCACATCTCTAACTGTGGCCTTGTTTCTGCGCCCCCTTTCCAGAGAGAGACGCCGTGGCAGGCACCAGAAGTGTCTCCAGTTGCCCTGTTCCCCTCCCTGCTTGAATCTGCTCCAATCAGGCTTTGTCCCCTCACACCACTGAAACTGCGCTTGGGAAGGGCACCGGGGCTCCTGGTCGCCAAACCGAAAGGCCAGTGCTTGGCCTGCATGTGTTCTGAGCCCTCAGCATCACTGGCCGGAGCTGAGCCCTCCTTCCCTGGCCTGGATCCCCATCTTGCCTCTCCACCTTCTGTCTCTGGGGTGCACCTCCTCCCTCACCAACCTCTCGTTGTAGCACCCAGAGCCCAGTCCTGGTCCTCTTCCCCACCCACACCCACTTCCCAGCTGATCTTACTTGCATTCAGGGCTTGCTGCCAATAACTCCCAAATTTCTACCTCTAGCCTGGACCTTGCCCTTGAACTTCAGATTCATATTGACACCTGCTCCATGTACCCCTAACAGACTCCTCAAAGTTCAAAAATGAGTCCCCACTCTCCCACTCCTAATTCCCCCACTCCTCTCCTAGTGCGCCTCGTCTCATAAGATGAGAAATTGCATCCATCCAGCTGCTTGGGTCACCGGCCTGAGAGACCCCCTTCTTTCACACCCCTATCCGATCCCCCAGCACATCCTGCTGGCATATCCAGACTCTCACCACCGCCACTCCCACCGCACAGTCCGACCCACCGTCGGCCCTGGCCTCGTTATGGCGACAACCTCCTAAAGGGCCCCTCACCCCCTGGGCTGGAATGGTCCATTTAAAAGAAGACAGATCCTGTCCCTCTGCCCAAACCCTGCAGCGCTGCTAGCTCCCTCACGCAAAAGCCACGGTCCTTTTGTGGCCCACGAGGCCGCCACCACTCTGACCTCATCGCTCACCTCCTCCATCCCCATCGCCCCCGCTCCAGCCTCTGCTCCCCACACACCCATCACAGGAGCATGCGCTCACTCTCCCTTCTTGAAGCCAAGATCGCCTGCGCCTTCCTCCCCTTCTCTCATCTCCTCCCGTGTCTCCCTACCTGTGAGGGCTTCCTAGGTGGGAGAGTGCGCACCCCACCTGATTTCTCGCTCTCCGCGGCCATTACTACCACCGCCCACGCTAGACCTTTACTTGTTCCTGTTTCCTGCCCTTGCACTGGAGTATAAGTCCCTGAAGACAGGGACATGCTTGTCTTTAGCACCGAGAAGTGCCACAGATGCTGATCACAAGCTAGGTGCGTGAGTGTGTGCCTGTGCACACATGCTGCTTGATGCTGTCAGGAGTCCAAAGGACCCACAATTGTCTTCTCCATGCCAGGGCTAGCCGGGAGACATCAAGCCCTGGCACAGGGTCTCCCCACCCTCCAGGGAACCTGACGGCCTCGGCACGAGGCGCCCCTTCCTGGCCTGGTTACAGCCATCGCGTGGGTTAAGGGGAGAACCTGAGAGAAACCAGCATGGAGACCGGGGCTCTACCCACACTCCCCACGCCAGGGCCCCAGGGACCCGGCCGGAATTCTCTGCTGAGTCACTGCCAACGCCAGAGGAGAGCCAGAGAGCGACTCGAGGGCATGCTTTTTTTTTTGTTTGCTCATCTGTTTCTGAAGGTTACAGAAAATTGAGGTGATGCTTTCTGGAATTTCACTGGGTGTGGAGACCAGGCTGGCCGCACTCTGAACAGCACACAGAGGACACTGAGCAGAGCAGATCTGGTAGGCACCACAGAGGTGTTACATAAACCACCTTGGGAAGGCGCTGCAGAGACTGGGGCTTTGAGGCACGGTTTGCGTGGAGCTCCAGACAGAATCAAGAGTTCTGCATAATCACAGGAATTAGAGGATCATTTCGGGAGAAAAGCTACCCCTTCAATAAGTGCACGGTATTTCTGTACTCTGTAGGCAGCCTTGAGTATGATTCAATTAAGATTTTATGAGCGTTCCTGAAACGCTCTCCTGCATGAATCAGGAAGAATGTTTCTATTTTTTATTCTGAAATGAGGTTTTTCTTGAGGGAAGATACCACCTCGCTGGGAATGGAGAACAGAATCTTGCAGCTGCTTTCTCAAAAGCCATGTCCCTGTCCGGTGAGGCTGCCCAGGCCCGCAGAGCACCTACCCATCTGCCTGCGGTGCACCACCCAGAAGTTCTTGTGCTCCTGAGCCGTGGTGGTGGCCTGGCTTTTCCTGGGTCCCGGGGAAGGCACACAAGCT
Organism: Scalopus aquaticus; assembly: GCA_004024925.1. Taxonomy (NCBI): domain Eukaryota; kingdom Metazoa; phylum Chordata; class Mammalia; order Eulipotyphla; family Talpidae; genus Scalopus; species Scalopus aquaticus. Next base: position 88,835 of record PVIJ01006028.1, read on the forward strand.
TTGTCTAAGGCCCCCATGGAGCAGCTTTTTCTCGGTCCTTGAGAAAAATGCCTTTGGAGACCGGGTCTTGTCTCTGGAGTCTCTCTGGAGGAGTCCAGAGCGTTCTCTGGAGGACTTTCCACCGGCTGCTCTTGGGGAGGCCGATAGAAGTCATCTTCTGAGATCCAGCTCTTGCTTTTCTGTTGCAAAAAAAAAGCAAAGACACAGATTATTTTTTCCAAACCTCTTTGTGGAGAGGATACACATACCGTAAAGTTAATCCATTTAAAGTGTACAATTCAGTAGTGTTCGTAAATCCAGAGTGGAGTCACCATCCCATTATCACTCCAAAGAGAAAGTCACACGCACTAGTGGGCACTCCCTACTTCCCCCCTGGTCACTCCAGTTTTAAGCAACCAACAATCTGCTTTCTGTTTCAAGATTGCCCGTGTTGGACATTTTGTATAAACAGAATCTAATGCCATGTGGCCTTTTGTAACTGGCTCCTTTCCCTCAGCGTACTGTTTTCAAGGTTCACCCATTTTGTAGTTTCCATCTGTACTTTGTTCCTTTTTATTACCAAATAATATTCCTATGTATATGAACATGTCCCACGTCCGGGTGGACGTTTGCTCGTCTTGGCTATTACGAATAGTGCTGCTGTGAACATTCATGCGCCAGGTTTTGTGTGGACTTGTTTTGTATTCTCCCGGGTACGTGCTTAGGAGTGGAATTGACGGAGCATATGGTAATTATGTCTAAATCTCTGAAGAAGTCCCAAACTGTTTTTCTAAGTGGTTGTACCATTTTACATTCCCACCAGCCATGCATGGGGGCCCCAATTTCTTCCCAACTTCACTATTTGTTATTACAGTTGGCCCTCCAAATCCATGAATTCTGCAAAAGCAGATTCAACCAACCATGGATTGTAAATAGTCAGAGGCCCACAACTGGTTGTGTCTGTACTAAACATACAGGCTTTCTTCTTTGTCATTATTCCCTAAACAATACAGTATAACAATTATTTACCTGGCATATACATTGTATTAGGTGTTAAAAGTAATCTATAGATGATTTAAAGTGCAAGAGAGGATGTGCTCTAGGTTACAGGTAAACACTAAACCATTTGAGATGTGGGACTTGAACATCCTTGGATTTTAGTATCTACGGGGGTCCTGGAACCAACCCTCCGCTGTATGTGTGTCTTGTTCATTACAGCCATTTCTGATGGGTCTGAAGCACTCTTGTGGGCTTGACATGCATTTCCCTCCTGTCTAATGAACTGAGTACTTTTCCATATTTTCTTTGGAGAAATGCCTGTTGAAGTCCTTTGCCTGGTTTTGAGTTGGCTTACTTGTTCTGTTTGTTTTAGTGTTGTGTTATAGATTGAACTGCATCCCCCCAAAAGGTATGTTGATGTTCTAACTCCCAGCACCTCAGAGTGTGACCATTTGCTGCAGATTAATTAGTTAACATGGGGTCACACTGTGGTAGGAGGGCCACTTCATCCATTATGACGGATGTCCTTACAAGAAAGGAGAAGACACACGGAGGGAGAAGGCCTCTGAGGACGATCGACAGACTGGTGTGTCTGTCAGTCCAGACGCCAAGGACGGCCGGCAATGTCAGAAGCTAAGCGAGGCACGGAACAGATTCTTCCTCAGAATCTGCCAGAGGAAATGATGCTATCAACGCATAGATTTTGGATTTAGCCTTCAGAATGATTAGGGGATACATCTCTGTTGTTTTAAATCATCCAATTTATGGGACTTTCTTAGAGAAGCCCCAGGAAACTGATTCGGCTTGTTAGGCCCTTCACATATTCCAGATAGTACTTAGCAGGTACCAAATTTGCAAATAGTTTCTCTAGTTCCGTGGGTTGTCTTGGATGGGATCTTTGGAAGCACATTTTACATTCTGATGATGTTCAACTTTTCTATTTTTTTCTTTTTGTGCTATTGGTGAAGTATCTAAGAAACCATTACCTAAGCCAAAGTAAAAAATACTTATTACTGTGCTTTCTGCTTGAGGTTTATAGGTTCAGCTCTTACATTTTAGGTCTGTGATCTTTTTTGAGTTGAGGAAGGGGCAGTTTCCATTCTTTTGCATGTGTATTTCTAGTTGTCCCAGCACCACTTGTTACAGGGCTCTAGGGTGCTTTGGCCCTGCTTGTAGGGTTGGAGATAAGGGAGGCCTGGGCGAACAGGACTCAGAGCTCCCAGGGAGCAGGGCCTGACCCTCCCCTACTATCGCTGTCTCTCTGAGTCTGAAATGCTTCTTGGCTGGATGGGGGAAGCTGGGCTTGTGGGATATGGATTCTAGCTCCTTTGACCCCACTATTTCAAGCCCTCCCTGCTTTTCTGTGCTTAAATGTGGAAGAGCAGAGGCAAAGAAACTGGCTAGGCCACCCAAAGTGGCTGTCTACACAGAGGAAATGAGTCACGTGCAGGCTGGGAACAGGCCAGCTGTTCTGTTAAGTGCCACTAACCTCACCCTCACTTTGCTGTTTCCAATCCCTGCCTCGAGAGGGCCCTCCCTACTCCCATAGCTGGGGGAGGGGAGCAGGGCTGGGTGGGGCTGCCCAGATGGAGTGGTTAGGCCAGGAGAGCTGAGTTCTGAGTCAGGCGCTGGGGAGCCTCACAGAGCTGGTACTTCAGGGCTTCCTCTGAAGGGCCCTCGGAATTGGCAGGTGCCTCCTTCTGCCAGTGACAGGCTAGTGTGTCAGCCAGGGTGGCTGCTGAACGCCACTTACATCACTGGATTCTGGCCAAGGCCTGCCGAGGTCGCTGAGACCCAGCAACTGTGAGGCTGTCCGGGCAGTCTCACGGGGCCTGACACACACCTGGAAAATCCTTGACCTCCCAGCCCCGTTAATGGCTCTGAAACTCAGCTTTTGTCATTCATCCCCACCTTCCATCCCTCCGGCCCCCAGCTAGGTAGGCACCCCTCCATGATCTTCTGTGCTTACCCCCATCCTAGACCCCACAAAGCTATTTGGATGGCTCTTTTCCTTCATGCCTGGCAGGGTGATAAAAGATGAGGGGATGCACCTTGCCTATCCAAATGTCTTTCACATGAAATAACAAAGGTGGAGTGAGGGAACTGGAGTGAAGGAGACGACTGTGAATTCTGTGAAGATGCAGTGTACTGGTGAGGACACCTCTCTCCTGAGCAAAGGGTCACCAGGCGAGTCCTGATGTAGTCCTTTACGCAGGTCAGCTGTCGGGTAATGACGCTCTCGGGAAACCTTTCGCTCTCTTAAGCAATAGAGAAAAGCAGAAGGAACACCAGGTCTTGTTGCTTCTTCACACAGGCCTGGACAGACCTCTGTGCTGTGCCCCCCACCAGGGGTAACAGGGAGGGGGCACACACTGTTTCCCTCCCACCCCCTTCCACTACCTGCTCGCCCCGGGTACCACATCTGGCCTGCTCCCTGCCCCTTTAACAGTGGCACCGTTAAAATCACTACTGGCCAGGGATCTGAGCCAGAGCAGCACCTGCCACCAGGGACCCAAGCCAGAGCAGTGGCACCTTGAGATGCTAAAGGTATCAGGTCACCGCACACAGCTAAACCCCAGAGAGGAGTCGGCTGAGGAGCGAGACATGAGGTGAGACAAAGGAGCACTTTCTGTCTAGTCTGTCCTCACCATGTCAAGCAAAGGGGCTGCTTGTGCCCCTCTACCTGAGAAGGGAACCACATGCCAGAGGTGGGTGGTCCAAGAGGGCAATGATTAGCACCAAGTCTTAGAACGCATTCCATCCACTGGGAGTTCAACTGAAACCCCATTCACCACCGCCCAGATGCCACAAATATGAAGTCACCCCAGAAACTTTTCCTTCCCAGCACTATCACAAGTGTAATTATGATGTAGACAAATATTTTCTAATCGAGTGTCTGCAAAGAGCAGAGGCCTTGCCTGCCCTGTTCCACTGCTGTCAGAGACGAGCATATTCACAGCAGCCGTCTTCATAACAGCCAAAACCTGGAAAGAACCTGAATGGCCGTTAAGAAGAAAGAATAAATACCTTGTGATGTTTCCTCATAGTGGAGTACTACAGAACAGTGGACAAGATGACAGCCTCATGCCGTGTGTGCGGACAGAGAGCTACAGACATAGATGAAGCTCACAGTCCTAATACTCAGCGACAGAAGCCAGACATAAAAGGACACACAATGGAGATGGCCCCGAGTGCTCCTTTGCAGCACCCCCTCCGTGGCAGGGGCAGACGTCACACGCAGACCTTCCCTACTGACTCTTAAGAAAAGTCAGGAACTTTGGGGAGCGCCAAACGCCACAAGAACAAACGTGTCACAGCACAAGAGCTCGGCTTCATGGCTCGGCCACAGCACCCCTGAGCCGAGAGCCCCGAGCCCCTCTACAGGCGGCTCCAGGAGTTTCCCAGGGCTGACTTCCCCTGCGTCATCAACAGGCTAGTCCGGTTTATTCCGGAACAGCACTGTCCGACAGAAATACATTGTGAGCCACAGATGTCACTTTAAAAGGTTCTGGTAGCCACATTTTTAAAACATCAAAAGAAACAGGTGACATAATTTTAGTAACATTTTCTGTAGTCCAACATGGCTAAAATATTAATACTGTCCTCTTAACAGGTGAGCAGAGAAGAAGTGATTAGTGAGACATCTCACTTTTTCATACTAAATCTTCAAAACCTGGCATTGCATTCATTCACGCAGCCCATCTCACTTTGGACTGGCCCGTTTCAGTGCTCAAGGGCCACGCGCAGTTCTAACCCTGGTTCATGGCTGTGAATGAGCATCTCTCTCCTGACATTTAGGGAACAGCAGTTTAATATTAACCCGTGCTAAGGAGGAAATACAGTGAGGTAAGTGCCTTGCCCAAGCCTTCTGCTAGAAAGTGGGGGTGGTCAGGAGCTGAGAGTCTGTGATCAGATGGGAACGAGTTTCTCCAATGGCGTCGATGTGAAGCTGACAAGCCAGGCCGAAGGGGAGTGATCGGCACAGCGCCTGGAACTACCCGCTCCTCACACACCAAGTGACATGAGACCCAGCGTCATGGTGCCGCCAATACCGTAGCGAGAGGAGGCAGTGGGGAGACGGTAGAGACCACTCGGGGTCATTAGCTGGGGAAATGCCGCACCAGCTCCAGGACATCTCACCAAGACCTCTCCCCAGACAGCTGGTACCACTCACCGGACTGGTGGGCGAGGGAACCCCAAGGCTCTGGCCGGCTCTGTCGTCCTCCGGGGGCTTCTGCTGGCTACTCCTGTAGCCAGCTGCTCTGGGGGACTCTCTCACAGGACTAGGAGGCTGCTGGCCCGAAGTGCTCCCAGAATGGACAGTCGGGGCTGGGCCCAGTGGCTTCGAGCCCAGGGCGCCAGGTGCCTGGAAGAGCGGCTCCTGCTTGGGGCCACCATCTGGAGCCCCAGAAGACGCTTGGGCAGGGAGGGGCTGTGCGGGCACATCGAAGTGCAGGCGTGTGCTGGTGTCCAGGTGGCGGGGGGAGAGCGAGTCCTGCAGGGTGGGGGTCGCCACTTCTCGGCTCAGTCCGTTGGCTGGCACAGAGTTTACCTGGGCTTTGCTGAATTCCGACAACACCCTGGAAGTTTTTAAACAAAGAAACCTGTGAGACAGGTTGGCTTTTTAGCTAGAATGCCTCAGGGTACTGGGCAGTGTCAAGAATGGGAGACTGTTTTGTGATTTTAAGAACCAAAACACTGTGTGCTCTTAACCACCCACGGCACTCGGCACTGCGGGGCTCCCACACGCCCCCCCTCCGTCAACACTCCCCACCGCAGAATCTCCCCAGCCCAGGCTTGGGCAGGCTGGCTGGGCAGGGGCATCCTGGAGCCCAGGACCGCAAGTGAAAAAGCTCATAAAACAGAAAACAGACTGGTGCAAACAGGAGCTCCACCTTTTGCCTCCGGAACAGGCAAGCTGTGGATGTGACGTTTGTTCCGCCACCACACACGGCTGTGCGGGCAGTCACCTGCCCAGGCGGCCGCAGCAGTCCTGGGGAACTGGCCTGGGCTCCACATCAGCACAAGCAGCTGAGGCACCAAGACTCTGCTTCCGCGACATGGACTTAGGTGACGTGAGGTCCCACTTTGTTCCTCATCAGTAACTGAGCGGAGGGTCGGGTGGGGTGCAAGGTCTGGTCTACCCCAGAGCTTGACTAGGTGTCAGAGATGCTTTTTGTTCACAGAAATTGCTGCGAGGTCAGTGTACACAAAATGGACAAGTGTGTCCACAAGTATGGGGGGCACCTAGCGTGCCCCCGCTCACTCCTCCCAAGGGGCCTCACACTTCCTATACTGCATGGTGCTTCTGGGGCCACAGCCAATGTTACTGACTTTGTGTACATACACATGCACATACTCATGCACAAAAACATACTTCTAGGCCTTCTGGAATGTGCACTGACTAGTGGCGGCTCCTCCCTCTCCTGAGGCTTCTGAGAATCTACGTTCGGTTTCTGAAGAAAATCTATTTGCTGTCTCCGCCTCTGTTTATGAACCCAGCGGAGTAGGTCATGGACAAATGGAGGTTCAGAAAGCAACAGAGCTCTCTGGAGCGCAAAGGTGGCACATATCTGCCCTTGAGGCAGAGACTGGGTCGGAAGACACATCAAACTCCCCTTAATGTAGGCGCATGGAAATGCAGATTCTGGGGTTCCAGTTTTATCTGATTGTCTTCCAGCTGAGCTCTGCTCTGACATCATAACCCTGGACAACATTCTAAGACATTCTCGTGCAGAACAGGCTACCAATCCATACACTTATGAGGAAAGAATAGCCTTTTTAACAAATGGCACAGGGATAAATGAGAAGTCCCATGTAAAAGAATGCAGCTGGACCCTGTCTCACATCATATACAAAAGTTAACCCCCAAATGGATCAAAGACCTAAATGTGAGAGCTGAAACTATAAAACTCTAAGAAGGAAACAGGTGTAAATTTTCTAATCTTTGAATTAGGTGATTTATCAAATATGACCTTTTATGCATAATCAATAAAAAGATAAATTGGGGGGCCTCCCTGGTGGCGCGGCGGTTGAGGGCTGCGCTGTGGAGCTGTCGGCAGCGAGTTCGATACCCAGCCGGGGAGAATCCCACATGGTGCGGCAGACCTCTCCTGCCTCGCCCGCTGCTCCCCTCAGCAGTGTATTTCTGATCTGCCTGTTCTGCTCCCCGCTCTGTCTCTGGTGAACCCTCTCGCCGCCCCACGCCTCTGGCCTGTACCCCAGCTTGTATGTATAAATAAATATTAAAAAAGAAAGATAAATTGGATAAGCTAACAACTTTCATGCTTTAAGAGGATACTGTCAAGAAAGTGAAAAGACAGATTAAGAAAATATTTGCATAGTCCATATTTGTATATTTTATATGCAAATATTATATATCTGATAAAGTTCTGATATCTAGAAAAGATAAAGAGCTCTTCAAGTCAATAGTAAAAAGGCAAACATCCCAATTTTAAAATGGGCAAAAGATTTGAACAGATGTTTGCTAATTTTTTTTTTTGTTATTTTCTCCTCTTGATCTCTTATTTGGTTCCCCTATGTTCCTCCTGTAAGTGAAACCATTCTTTTTTTTTTTTTTTTTTTTTACATACAAGCTGGGGTACAGGCCAGAGGCGTGGGGCGGTGAGAGGGTTCACCAGAGACAGAGCGGGGAGCAGAACAGGCAGATCAGAGGTACACTGCTGAGGGGAGCAGCGGGCGAGGCAGGAGAGGTCTGCCCCACCATGTGGGATTCTCTCCGGCCGGGCGTCGAACTCGCGTCGCCGCTGCCGACATCTCCACAGCGCAGCGCTCAACTGCTGCACCACCGGGGAGGCCCCAGATTTGAACAGATGTTACTCCAAAGACACAGGCATAGCGGATAACTACAAGGG
>PVIJ01006029.1:0-96679 GCA_004024925.1 Scalopus aquaticus
CTAATGCTAAATATTTAGCTGTGTGCCTGGTGCGGACTTAAGTGCTTTATGTGTTAGCTCATTTAATACACGAAATGGTCACATGGTCCATTTATTGCTGGTTACACTGGTCAACAGTGAGATCATAACTGACTTAAAAAGGGCCTAATCTGTAGTATCGTGGTGTGCTGAACATGAATATAACCCTGAAAATTTATTAGCTCTCATTTTGACGATATTGCATATAATTCATTTTATATTTCACTGTGTAAGTTTACCCAGTAGGACTGCAACAACATCCTAAATCAGCCTAGAATGATGTCATTTTGCATTGTATTGCATAATACCATCATTCACACATCATCCTGAGTTGACTGCATCATTTTCTGATGCAATGCACTACTACTGCCAGGCGGCTGCTGAAGTAAGCTGACGTCAACAGTGCACTATAGAAAGCCCTGTCGGAAAGGTCGAGCATTGAAAATATTTCAGACTTAGTGCGAGACAGTTTAAGCTACTGTTCCATAGAACTGTTATTATTTTATCCATTTAGGCAAGATCCAGAACAGTAATGCCTCGAAAGTGCATTAATAGAGTGGACAATTTCTGCTCTATTTGTGGGGAAGTGACATTTGCCAACCAGAAGAAAAGTATCACTTCTCAAGTGAAGAAGCCTTATCATCTTTACTTTGGATGCAAGGTTGGTGACCAAGACAAGCCTTGGGTCCCGCATCTATGCTGTGCTACATGTACAACACAGCTTTCTCAGTGGTTAAATGGCAAAAGACCGTCAATGCCATTAGCAGTCCCCATGGTGTGGAGAGAGCCAAGCAACCACATAAAAGACTGTTACTTCTGTTTGGTTCCTCCTCTTTCCGGAGGAATAACGAAGCAAAGGAAGTCAAGAATAGTCTACTTAAACATTCCGTCTGTCTGCATTGAGATGACTGGTTCCACAACTTGCTGCAGGGTATGCGAAACAAGCATGGAGTGCTTTTTCCCTAGTGTCTATAAACTTTCTTGAGAATGTTAGGGCAGAAAACTACAAGGAACTAGTAGAAAACATGCTGATGCAGTATCAGAAACTTGGCTGCAATATGTCTGTAAAGATCCACTTTCTTTATTCCCATCTGGATTTCTTCCCTGAAAACTGTGGTATGGTTAGTGATGAACATGGCGAACGTTTTCATCAAGATATCGCATCAATGGAACAAAGATACCAGGGAAAATGGCCCACTACAATGCTGGCTGACTACTGCTGGACACTCCCCAGAGATGCTCCTGAACAGCTGTACAAGAGAAAAGTAAAGCAATCTAAGAAGTAGTCTATGACTTGATTTTTTACAGGTATTAACTGTAGGCCTATCACTATTGGCATGCATTTCGTGATGCAAACATCAATTTATTGCAGATTACAAAAAAACTAGAGCCAAAATTAGAATTTGACTCTCCTATTCGTGTTGAGCACATACAAATTGACAGTAAATGACTAATTTTATTTCAGTAACATGACTTCTGTAAAAATTTGTTGCCCAGTAATTGGCATGCATTTCATGATGTAAACATCTATTGCAGATTACAAAAAAAAAACCCTAGAGCCAAAATTAGAATTTGACTCTCATATTCGTGTTGAGCACATACAAATTGATAGGAAATGACTAATTTTATTTCATTGATATGACTTTTGTAAAAATTTGTTGACCAGTGTAATTTGGGGCCTGTACTATCATTGGCCCCTAATGAAGTTAAAATCCAAGGGAGGGATTTCTTGCTCAGTAACCCCGCTGGTGACCAACAGAGCTGACGTTTGAACTTAGGCTGTCTGGTTTTAGTGTGTGTTCCTCTTTGCTATGATTGTACCACCTCTCTGGACCTAATGAATTATCCCACAATGGGTAACATGAATCAACTTGAGTGATTTGGCCGGCTCCAGGACAAATGTTGTATTTAGTTTTTGTCTAGCACAGGGACCAAGTTTCAGGTCAGCATGAATCATCAAAGGCCTACAAAGGAGGCTGCTTTTGTTCAGGTCACTCCTATTCAAATGTCCCCACCCCACCTCTTCCCTCACCACCTGGCAGCCCTAGTGATTTTGTTCTCCCTCTCTCAGTGCCAGCAGCCTTATTCATAAAGAAATACTCATCTTAAAAAGAGAGCAATGTGGGGCCTCCCCGGTGGCGCAGCGGTTAGGCGCTGCGCTGCGGAGCTGTCGGCAGCTGCAAAGCGAGTTCGACGCCGGCTGGGGAGAATCCCACATGGTGCGGCAGACCTCTCCTGCCTGGCCTGCTGCTCCCCTCAGCAGTGTATTTCTGATCTGCCTGTTCTGCTACCCGCTCTGTCTCTGGTGAACCCTCTCGCCGCCCCAAGGCCTCTGGCCTGCACCCCAGCTTGTATGTATAAATAAAATAAATCTTTAAAAAAAAAAAAGAGAGAGCAATGTTTGGTAATTATCTATCTTCAACTGCCAAGCAAGGGCTGTGTCCCAACATCAGGCATGACCTACAATGGGGGCGGGAGATTAAAAATAAATGTGGGGGAATGCTGCACATTGCCTGTGCCATCTGCAGTGACATAGGATTTATGAACTCAAGCAAGGTTTGCTTTGCTCTCAGGAGTTAAATTCATGGCCATCACATCCAGGTTGCTGCCAATCAACTACAACCCCAGCAGCTCTGGAAATGTGTGTGTGTGTGTGTGTTGGGGGGGAAACTTGTTACAGCAGCTGGTATTAACTTATTAACAGTGACCATGTCTGTCCCCCTCCTTTTTGGGTCTTGTGATATCATTAAGCGTAAGCACCTGGTCTTCTGTAAAGTGTCTAGTCCCCGACTGTGGTTGACTTTCCCGGGGCAGGTGTAGGTCTCCTGTTCAGGAATTACTTACCACCATGGTTTCTTCCATTGTCATAAAAGGCTTCAGTATTTCCCCACGTTCTCTCTGCTTCCGCGCTGGTGGCTGGAAGGCATTAAAGCACACCTTGTGTTTAGGTCTCCTGCTACAGTTCTCCAGATCCTCATGCAGTGACTGTGACTTTGCTTGGAGCTCAGAGGTTATGGTTTGGGGTGATCAGCATGTCCAGGGGGATCAGGTGATCATCATTTAGCCCCCAGCCTTTGACCTCAGTACATGGAGGTGCTGATCTTCAGGTCCTCAGTGCTGATCTATCAGCTGAGCTAATGGTGCTGGACTCTGGCTGATCTTAGACTGGCACAGCCCGGTTTTTGGGAAGTTGGGGATATCCCCTCTAATTTCCTCACTCTGAAAACCCCGACTTGGAAGGAGCCTGAGACTTGGAGCCCTTTGCTGAAATAACAGTTTTATTGTATAATTTTTTTATAGATCGACATCAATAATTTGCGCATGCACGCTCGTGTGTGTGTGTGTGTGTGTGTGTGTGTGTGTGTGTGTAGCTCTGCTAGTGCTAATGGTGCTCGATGTTCATCTTTGAGGGTGCTGTGTGTGTATGGTGGCTCCCCTGTGGGAGAGAATCTGTGCGTCTCTGCACACGGCCTCTCACGTGTGAGTCTTTGCTGGGATGAGTCCAGGTGTGTGTGTTGTGTGTACCATTACCGTGGCATCAGGCTGTGTGCAGAGGTGAGAGGCGCCCTCGAAGGACCCCCTAGGCTCTGGGGTACTCTAACCTCATTCTGCTTGCTGTGGTTGCTTCCAACGCTGCCAACTCTTTTTCCAGGAGTTGTAATTAAGTAATTGCAACAATTAGGCAGAATCCTCCAAATTGTCACTTCCTGGGAATTCTCCAAGTAGCAAACGAGGGGTTTTACTGCATGTGGTTTTACTGCACGTGGAGACACAAGCAGTGTGAGCCAGTCTACCCAGCAGGAACGCCACATCTCCAGACAAGTAACATGAACGGAGCGGGTATGGGAGGGGTGGCAGGGGGATTGAGAGTGGCAGGCCTCAGTCACAAGGACTGTGGTAGGAGGACTCATTGAACCTCAATATGCCTTTTCCTCAGCTTCTGCAGTACCGGAACTTCTGATTATTTGGCTAGGAAGATGACGGCCCAGAATAAAAATAACATTTCTGGAGCCTCCCTGGTGGTGCAGGGGTTAAGTGCTGGGCTGTGGAGCTGCCGGCAGTGGCAGTGGCGATGCGAGTCCAACCATGTGGGGGATTCCCACATGGTGCAGCAGACCTCTCCTGCCTCACCCGCTGCTCCCCTCCGCAGTGTGTTTCCCTCGATCTGCCCATTCTGCTCCCCACTCTGTCTCTGGTGAACCCTCTTGCTGCCCCACGTCTCTGGCCTGTACCCCAGCCTGTATGCATAAATAAATCAATCTTTAAAAAAAATTATATTTCCCAGGGTCCCTTGCAGAGACAAAATTCTGGTCAAGGATACAGGAACACGTTTATGGGGGTATCCCGTCCCCTTCCCTTTTTCCTAGTACCTGCAGCAGTTGAGGTGGGAAGCATGCGGAGATGGGAGAGCAGCAGATATATGGACTGCAGGCTGGCCTCTGACATGGCGGAATGACCCCCTTAGCTCTTGGCGATTACAGGAGACTTTACATACGAGAGAACTCAACTTCCATCTTGATTAAACCACCTCTGTCGTGAGCTTCCCTGCTGAGCTGCAGAACATACAAACCAGTAAAGTTCAAAGAATAGTGGCCCTGGCCTCCAGCGTCCAGCTGAGGGATGAAGCCTCAGCCTGCCCGCCTCGACTTTGCCCAGCCCCCGCTCTCGCCCTCCCCCACCCAGTCACTCCCACTTCCTCCCAAAATCATTGAGGCTTCCAGGTATTTTCCAGTAAATTTAATGTGCAAGTCTCAAAAGTCAAGGGAAAGGTGAATAAAATAAAAACAGGGTGAGAGGGCCATGGCACATGGGGAGGGGCGACACGTGGGCGAGTTGGGAGCTGGGGCGGGGATGCCCTTTCCTGGGCATCACATCTCATCCAGCCCGTAGTCCTCTTCCGGGAAGTCCCCCACGGTCACGACCGCTGGCTTGACGAAGGCGCCGTACTTGGCCTGGCACTCGAAGTAGCGTTTCCCGTTCACACTGCAGGACGAGACGGGGGTGGCGGTGATCAGAGGGTCCCCCCACAGCTCCACCCCAGGTGCTGCTGTGGGCGGGCTTGGTCGTGCACTTGTACACAGATGCTCACACTGGGTGTGCGTGCACACGCACACAGATGCCTGCACTGGAATACTTGTTACCTGCCATCGTTTTTCCCCAGTGGTTCATCGTAGCGCACACCAACCCAGTAGCCAGGCTTGAAGTCTGTGAGTCCTGTCCAGGGGAGAAATCCCAATGAGACCCCTGGAAACAGCCCGCCCCAGTGTGTGCCTGCCCACTGAGGGCAAGGCTGGTGCCGCCATCCAGGACCAGTGCCACCAGCTGCCCAGACTAACAGAGCAGCCCCAGTCACCCGCCTCCCTGTTCCTACCCCCAACCCCATCCACTCAACATTCCCAGCCAGGGGGGTTTGTGTTAAAATCTGATGGAAAAAACCCCACTGCCTGGCACCAAATTCCTCAAAGGCTGCTCATCCCATGTAGTGTAAAAGCCACAGTCCCGGTCAAATGATTTTTTGACAAGAAAGCCGAGGGACAATTGGTTAAGAAAAGAATAGGCTGGCTGGGGCTCCCCGGTGGCGCAGTGGTTAAGCGCTGAGCCGTGGAGCTGTCGGCAGCAGTGATGCGAGTTCGACGCCCAGCCGGGGAGAATCCCACATGGTGCAGCAGACCTCTCCTGCCTCGACCGCTGCTCCCCTCAGCAGTGTATTTCTGATCTGCCTGTTCTGCTCCCCAGTCTGTCTCTGGAGAAGTCTCTCGCCACCCCACGCCTCTGGCCTGTACCCCAGCTGTATGTATAAATAAATAAATCTTTAAAAAAAAAAAAAAAGAATAGGCTGGGGCCTCCCTGGTGGTGCAAGGGGTTAAGTCTCAGCCTGTGAAGCTGTCAGCAGCCACTGCAGTGAGAGTTTGATCCTCAGCCAGGGAGCTTCCCACATGGCACAGGAGACCTCTCCTGTCTTGCCCGCTGCTCCCCTCAGCAGTGTACTTCAGTGGATCCGCCTGTTCTGCTCCCCGCTTTGTCTCTAGTGAATCCTCTCACCCTCACAGCTCTAGCCTCCACCCCAGTTTTTGTATGCATAAATAAATTTTAAAAAAATCTTCAAAAAAAAAAAAAGGTAAATGAGGACATGGAGAAACCAATGCTGGCGGGAATGTAACATGCTGTAGCAGTCGCTATGGCAATGGTGTGGCAGGTCCTCAAAAGACTGAAACTTAGTTGCATGACCCAGCACTTCCACTCCTAGGGCAATGAAAATAAAGTCCACAAAAACCTGCACCAGCATTGCTCCTCAAGGTCAAATGTCCATCAGCTGAGGGATAAATAATACAATGTGGTATGGTATATCCTACAATGTGATGTTTTTTGGCAAGAAAAAACAGCCATGTACTCACATGCCACAACCTGGATAACCCCTGAAACATCCGCTAAGTAACAGAAGCCAGTCACCAGTGCCACGAATGGTAGGAGGCCGAACATCGAGACTAGGCAAATCTATAGACAGAACATGATTGGCAGCTGCCTAGGCCTTGGCACCTAGGCCTTAGGAGTTGGGGTTCAAGATTGGAGAGAGGTTGCTAATGGTTTTAGGGTGTCTTTTTGGAATGATGAAAATGTTCTGAAATTGTGCTGATAGCTGCACAATTCTGCAAACACACTAAAAACCAGTGACTTGTACACTTTAAGTGGGTGAGTTGTGTGGAACGGCATATAGCATATGGATTAGATCTGTGATGTCAGTGCTCTCCAGCGTACCCCAGGAACTATGTGGTCCAGCCCTGCCCGTGCCCTCGACCTCCCGCTCACTCCCCACCAGCACGCTGCCTCTGCACCTCTGCCTCAGAGCCTTTGCACTCACTGCTCCTTGCGGTTGGAACATCTTCTCTTCTCCACCTTTCACCTGGCTCACTGCTCCCTTGCCTTCAGATATTCCTTCCCCCAGGAAGCCCTCCTGGATCACTCTCAAGGACAAGCACCGAGTCCCCCATCCCTGCCCCGATCACCTTGGCCTGTGCTTCCCCATCGCAGGCCTACCCATCCCTGCGGTGTTTTCCCGTCACAGCCCTGCCCAGGGCACTCCTCGCTCTCCCCTCCGGCCTCCGCTTCTCCCTTTGTAACCGAGATCGGTCTGCCTGTTTCCCACGTCCCTGCTGTGGACACTCAGAGCTGCGACTCACTGCCGGGTCTGTCTCTCCTTCTGGGCTGGGGTCTCCCTGAGGTACGAGGCCTCGGTGTGCCACCTACCTACATACATGACAGTGCCCCGGCGAGGGGGCTGCCCGAGCACCTGCACCTCACAGCGGCTGCCCACGGGGATGGCACTGGCCTGGCTCTTCTCCTCACTCAGGCGCTGCGCGGCCTCGGCCTCTCGCTGCGCCCGCTCCTCTTCGTTGTACCGGCCCAGCTTGCTGCGCTTCAGGAAGGAGCGGACGGAGTCTGGGGGTGAGGGATGGGGTCAGACGTGGTCTTCGGGGTGGGGTGCTGGTCTAATGAGATAATCTTTCACCCAGGCAAAGGCAACATTCAGAGAGAAACTTCTGTTCTGGGTGTCAAAGGGGACCCAAAACCTGGCTTCTCCCCAGCACCTATGGGGCCTCCCCACCACCAGAGTAACAGGAAGATGCTCGGCTTCCACCTGCGCTCTGCTTCCCATGTCCCCCACCACATCGCCTCATGCAGCCTTTAACGCCCTCTTGGTTTCCCCGTCACACATTCTGATCTGTCCCCACGTGGCTTCACTGATCCCCCCGCTGACCTACTCTGCAAAAACAGATCAGCCCCAGCTCTCAATACGTGTCCACGTATTCTGCCAGCTGTGCCCCTCACACCCCACCTGCCCCACCGCACCCCTCCACACACACACACTCCGATCTCCCTCCACTCTCTCAGCTCCCATGTCCCCTCATTTCTCCCAGCCCCCATTTAACACCCCTTGTCCCGACTACCCTCAGCTACAGTCTCATGGCCCCACCCCCCATTACTCCATGCCTGTCTGCCTCTCCTAGACCTCCCATCAATACCCCTGACATCCTGTCTGTCTCCCCAATACCTAGGCCCACCTGCATATACTCTCTCTGCCTCCCACATGCCCCCATCCACCCCTGTACCCCCCTACCCCCCATACCTTGCCTCTGGTCGTAGGCTTCTTGTGAGACCTCATATTTCTCTACCTGGGACACATCCTCATACTCTCCCAGGCGGGCACCACTGTGATCAATGACCTGTAATCACAGGAGCGAGGTGAGTGCGGACCAAAGTCTGGTCACACACCAGAATGTTCCATAAGTCTCTTCCATCTAGGAAAAAACACATTCCTGGAGGGATAAGAACAGGTGTCTAGCCTGGCCTTCTCCCCTTCCCCACCCCACCCCACCCCAGCCCCCAGAGGCTGCCTCTGCCATGGAATGACCCCCACGTGATGTCATCAACATCATTGATGGCCCAAGTCACCGGTACTGAAGGCAAAGCTCGGGCCTTGCCCACGGGTCCGCTGGCCAGGGAACCCATCTCCTCCGCACCTCCGGGACCCTCCTCAGCAGGCCCTGGCCACCTCTTCCTGCACCACCCCCAAAGTCATTCACTCATCACATCCTGAGCGCCTCCAGGGCACCCTGTGGGCCCTGTGCTGGGTGCTCAGGACACCGTGCAAAAACAGATCAGCCCCAGCTCTCAAGGAGCGCTCATTCCACTGGGGGTCTGGCTGTATGTAAACACCAGAGGACGACAAGGGTCTATGCAGGAAATGACCACAGAGAGGGCAGTCAGGGAAGGCTTCCTGGAGGAAGATGAAGGGAACACAGGCACCAAGTCCCGGATGCAGAACTGTCCTTGGTGCTTTTCAAGAACTGCAGGGAGGCAAGGGTGGCTGCAGTGGAGTGAGCCAGGGAGTGGGCGATACCACCTGTGAGTGTGCACTTTGGCTTTTACCCAAAATGAGACGTGTCCAGGGGAGAGCTCTGAGTCAGGAGGACCCTGTTCTGACTTAGGGGTTCACTGGCTCCCTCTGCTACATGTGGGGTGTGGGCAGTGGGGGAGGGGATGGGAGCACGGAGACCAGGAGGAGGCTGCTGTGATGTCCAGGAGGGTGAGGACGGAGACTGATACAGGGTACGGGAGGTAGACAGGGGGAAGTTTAGATTCGGGGTAGTTTGTGGGTGGAGCCCTCAGGTTTACGGACAGACGGAGAGGGTGTGAGGGGCAGCGAGGGGTCAGATGGAGACTCTGAGGTGTATGGCTTGAGCCACTTGGCAAGCAGGGCCACACAGAAATGGCCTTTATCTGTGGTCAAGGATCACTGAGAACTACCTTCTTTCCTAGGGGGCTTTCTGAGTTTGAGATTGCAGTTATTTTGATATGTTGAATGAGTACGAGTGACATTCATAAACACAAAAAGGGTATTAGAAAAATTACAAATTCCCCAGACACTTCACCTCTGGGAAACCCTCTCAGATGTCAGAGGCCTGCCTATACCAGAACCCATGTGTGGAAACCCTCCTGTTTGAGGGTGCCACCCCCAGGTCTGATCCACCAGTAGGCCTAGGCTGAGACTGCCCAGGTCACCCCAAAGTCTCAGTGCTGTGGGTCAGCACAATTCTGACTGTTCCCACGATGGTCCAGGTTCCACCACCTTATCTGGATTACGGAGGCAGCTTCCTCCCTGGGCGCCCTACTTCTCTCCTCCGCAGTCTGTTCCCTACACACAGTCAGAGGGAGACTGTGGACAGCTCAGTCAGACCAGGACTTTTTGGCTCAGAATCCTCCTTCAGCTCCCACTTCCCTCCACTTCAGGTGTGGCCATTCCACAGTCTATTGTACCTGTGTTTGCTGCCACCACACAGTTCTGCACATGCTGTGTCTGCCATCTGGAACACTCCCTTTCCCTTCTTCAGCTAACTCTTCCTATTCTTCAGCTCTCTCCTACAGTAGTACCTCCTCCAGGAAGTCCTCCCAGACTTCACTGATGGGTCAGGTCCCCCAGTAAAGGCTTTCCCAGCCACATGCCTCCTCCTATATGACCCCCATCTCACTGACATTCCCCATTTGTTCCTGTGAGTACTGAGTAACATCTCCCTCTCACACTGGACGGAGCTGAAACAGCTGCTCAGATGTGGCTCACAGCTATACCTCTGGAGTAACGCAGATGATCAATGAACACTTACTGAAAAATGAAAATGATTAAAAAATAACAACAACACCTCTCCAAGCACATACACTGAGGTAAAAATTCTAGCTACAATCCATTTTCAGGCAAGTAAATTCCACCCTGAAGCTAAATTTTCTGCAAAACAGGAATAATGATACCGTCCTCCTAGCCTTATTTTATAGAGTCAATTCATGATTCAACAATGATTCACAAAGCATCCTTTCTGTGCCAGGCATTGCTCCACAGGGGTGGGGAAGGAGAGCGGGATACACAGTACGTCACAACGAGATAGTAGCTATGGTCAAAACAAATAAAGTGGAAAAGGGAAGAGGCTTAAATTTTATACTGAGGTTAATGAAAGCTTCACACACGGAAGGCCACCTTTAAGTAAAGACTGGAGGAAAAAGTGTCATGTGAGTATATAAAAAAGAACCATTCAGGCACAGGGTATAGCTCATGCAAAGGCCCTGTGGGGGAGCTCATGTGGGATGCTGAGCTGTCTAAGGAGCATGGGGAGATGAAAAAGGGATGACATGTATTTCCAGCTTCTCCCAACAATGAAGCCTCCTCCCTGCCCTGACCCACCTCTTGCTCTAGGCCTCTGTACACTCTGTTCCCTGCACTTGGCACGCCCCTCCCATCTCTTCTCCTAGGTTGCCCGTCCCTCGTCCTTCAGGTCTCAGTGCAGCTATTTCTTCCTTCAGGAAGCCCCTTCTGATACTCCCTCCGTGAAGTCAGGCACCTTTTATGGGTGCCCCCCAGATGTCCGGGCTTTCCCTGACCCAGTCTCGCCCATTCTGGCTGGCTGTCTCCATGCTGGACTGGGGGCTCCATGAGGGAAGGGTCTATCACAGTTACCACACAGAGCACGGTACAACAAGCATATGTTGAATAAAAAAGACTGGGGGAGGAAGACTCCCAGGAAGGGAGGTCTCACGTGAATGCGGCAGCCATCGTCCACCGGGTAAGAGCCCAGCAGCGCCTCCTCCTGATCCAGCTTGCTGTAGAACTTGTCGTCAACGCCGTACAGCTCCAGCTCCATGCAAGACGCAGGGCTGCCCACCACCAGCTCTAGTTTACACTGCAGGGGTGGGCGACGGAGTGGTGAGGGGGAAGGCGGTCAGTGGCCCCGCTCTCACCCGAGGTCCCGGTCCCTCTATCAAAACCTTCACCCCATCCAGCTCCTCCAAGGGACCACCTAGTAGGACCCACCTGGTTATCTCCGGCCCGACCCTCTCTGGCCCCGCCCCCTTGCTCTGGGCTCCGCCCTCTGGAGCCTTGATTTTCCCTCAGGTTCCTTCTGGCCCCGCCCCTCCGAGGCCCCGGCCCGGGCCTCCTCGGACCCCTCGCCGCTCCCCCCTGCATGCGAGAAGCCCCTCTATTTCTCCCGTGCCCCGCCCCTCCGGATGCCGTCCCCACGGCCACACCTTGAATTCAGCTATCGTGAGGCTGCGACTGTACCGCTTCTCGGAGCGGAAGGTGTTGAGAGAGCTACTGATGAAAACGGTCACGGTGGGGGCCGACAACCCCGTTACCTCCATCTCGCCGCGCCCTGCCGGGACCGGCAGGCAGCTCAGGCAGCTCAGTCAGCCGCCTCACACCGGCTCCGCAGCAGCCGCCGCTGCTTCTGGGATACCAGTCCCGCCCCCCTGCTCGGATCTGGCCAATCCACGCTCTTCTGCAAGGAGGCTCCGCCAATCGCCGCCGCCTCCCCTCTACCGCCGGGAAGAGGGCTCACTGGTAGGTCCGGCCAATCCTGAAAGGGCGGCCATGGAGCACAGTTCTTCCAATAGTGGCTCGGGAAACGGCCGGGGCGGGCGAAGGCTGAAGCCGAGAGGAAGGACTGGCAAGTTGTCTCTGTCTGCGAACTGTGAACTCGCGCATGTGCACTGGCCTCCAGTCCGCAAAGAGCAATGGCTTCTCCCATTTATGCTCCGCGCTTTGCGGCCTACGTGGTGCATCGTATTCGCAGTCATAAACTGTTCTATAAACTGGGGGAGCAAAGCCCCAACAACTGCTCTAGGATATCAAGATGGAAGTAGTCAAAGCTCAGCGCAGACAGCTGAGCACAAAGCCCCTGGAAGCTGGAATGTGCGCGCAGCTCCGCCCTCTTGGCTCAGCGAGTAGGTTTGACCCTTCCCGCGGCTTGTCGCGGGGCGGGGCTTAGCAGAAGGCTCGGCGGGCCGTGCGTCGCTATGGAACCCGACGGCACCTACGAGCCAGGCTTCGTGGGTATTCGATTCTGCCAGGAATGGTGAGTATGGGGAGGCAAGTATGATAGGGGAGCAAGTAGCGGCCCCAGAATTGATGTCTTACGCCTCCTCCCCACAGTAACAACATGCTTTACCCCAAGGAGGACAAGGAGAACCGCATTCTGCTCTACGCGGTGAGCGCGATCCCGCGGCGCGCCCGGATGTCCCCAGTTGGGTCCGCGGGTTCCCCACGTGGTGCCGCCTACCCCACGTGACCCCTACTCCCTGTTCTTTCCCCAATCATCCGGGTCTCGCCCAGTAACCCTCCCCCTAGTGAACCCCCCTCTTCCATCCTTTCCGCGCCCGAGATGACTCAACCCCGTTATCCCAACCTCGAGGCGCCATCCCCCCGGGGACGACACTGCCTTCCTTTTAAGCCTCACCAGAGGTCTCTCTGTGACCCCCTTCCCGTCACGCTCTCTCGCAGTGCCGGAACTGTGATTACCAACAGGAAGCTGATAATAGCTGCATCTACGTTAACAAAATCACACACGAAGTAGAGTGAGTTGGTGGGACCACATTTTGGGGACTTGATTATTGGTTTTGTAGCCCTGGTCTGAGCATAGTTATCCTCCACCCCCTCAGCGAGCTGACCCAGATCATCGCTGACGTGTCCCAGGACCCCACGTTGCCACGTACTGAGGACCACCCGTGCCAAAAGTGAGCTGAGTTCGCTGCTGGTACAGGGAAGGGAGCGTGCCTGGGGGGTGCAGGGGGCGCGGGAGAAAGACTGAGTGACTGTCCCCCCAGGTGCGGCCACAAGGAGGCGGTGTTCTTCCAGTCGCACAGTGCTCGGGCTGAGGTGAGTGGCACAAGGAAACCCTCCTTGGTATCTCAAGCTTGATCCGTCCTTCCCCAGGGCGGGGATACTGGTATTGGGGGGACCTTGCCCTCCTTGACAGCCCCCATGTCTGCCCTTTGGGGGTGAGGCTTTGCTGGATGGGGGCTCCTTGTACCCGCCTAATGGAGCATCCTTTCTGGCAGGATGCCATGCGCCTGTACTACGTGTGCACCGCCCCACACTGTGGCCACCGCTGGACTGAGTGAACACTCTCCCTGACTTGTAATAAACCTAGTGTTTTGTGGGTGCATTTTCTCTGTTTATTTGCCTCACGGGTAGTACTCTGGAGCACAGTGTCAGGCGGTGCGGTGCAAGGCTCGGTGCTGTGCATAGGCTTCGGGCCTCACGCTGGTGAAGCCGCAGTCTTCACATACATGCAGCTTCTCTCGCCGCTCCCGATAAGCATAGCTGGCCGGCTGCCCATGCACCTTGGCAAGATGCGCTTCCAGCGAGCAGCGCTGCGTAAATGCTTTCCCGCAAGCCCCGCAGCGGAAGGGCCGAATTCCTGTGCAGTTGAGTGAGGGGGGAGCACAGACACAGCAGGAGCCTCCAGATCCAAGCCAACCCACTTTGCCCTTAGCGTGCATTCCCTTGTTCCCACTCCAAGCTCCCCAGACTTCACCTAGGACCACCATGTTACTCCCAGCTCGTGGAGTGGCCAAGATTCCCATGCCCCACCCTCCTCCCCTGGAGGTTCCTTCCCCTGCGGGGAGAAAGGGAGGTTCTCTCTTGCACCCTTCAGTCTGGGATCTGAATCCTATAACCACTACCTGTCTTCACTCAAGCCTCCTGACGGCTGAGTCTCCACCCCACATGCACAGACAGTGCAAACTCCACGTCCCAGTCACCTCTCCTTTTCATCCCATCTCCACTTGGGCCCAGCAGACCCTCCCTGTCCTGCCGCTGCTCACCGGTGTGAGTCCTCATGTGGCGCTTGAGGTCGAAGGCATCGTGAAAGCCTTTGCCGCAACAGCGGCACACGTGGCGGCGAGCAGGGCTGTGGCACTTGAGGTGCCGGGTCAGCATGCGCTGCAGCGGAAAAGCCTTGGGGCAGAGGGGGCAGCAGAGCGTCGCAGGGCCCCTGGGAGTGGTGGCCAGAGTGCCCTGTGTGGGCTGGAGGAGGAACACAGGAGGCATTAGCCACTCCAGCTGGGCCCTGCCTCTGCTGCTCTGAAAACAAGTGTTTATGGAGTGCCCAGAGCCAGGAGTCAAGGTCTGGGCAAGTCAGAGGCTGTTACTTGGGCGCACACAGGTCACCTCTCTGAGCAGTCCTTCACCACGACCCAGCCTTACCTTGTTGAGTACAACTGACGCTTAAACAATGGGGGTTGGGGCACCGACTCCCACACAGTGGGGAGTCCACACCACAAAGAACTCATAGGTCAGCCCTCAGGAATCCCATGTTCCGCATTCACGGACTGGACCTACAGACTGCCAAGGCTGGCTGGACAGGCCACACCCGCGGTTGCCCACCCTCGGGAGACGGCGCTTGGGATGAGGCCCAAAGCCAGCTTGCTGCTGAGAAAGGGAGGGCGTGGCAGCAGGAGAACAAGGGCACAGCTGGGGAGACATGCACAAGTGGGTTGGGGGAGAAAGGAGCAGTCAGGTTCCTTTGAGGCTGAGAATGGGTAGGACTTGTGGGCCAGCTATAGACTCACCGCCACCCAAGATTCCCCGTAGCCAGAAGATTGGGGTGCCGGTGAACCCCCAAGGCTGCTGCAGTCTAGGGAGAGAAGCCAGATGTTGATGCTTTGTGTCTCCCCCGCCCCTTACTTCCAGGGCCAGTGGGGGTGCCCACCTGGGACATAGGCGTCTCCCCGGAGCTGGTCAGGCAGATGGCCCCAGTTGGGGGGCTGCGGACGCCGACTCCTGACCAAGAAGGCACGGGGCATCACCTCGAGGACGGTGCGAGGGCTCCAATGCAAGGCTGCCTCCCTGGAGGACTGTGCCGGTGGGGAGGGAGGGGAATCCGCCAGGAGCTCTTTCTCTCCATGCAAATTTCAGGACAGGACCAGGGAGCTGCTTCTGAGGCATCCAGTTTCCTCTGCCTCGGGCCACCCTTTCTCCCCCTTCTATGCCAGGCTCCAGAGGGCATCCTCTAGCCTCAGGCAGACAAACACTAGGATTCCCCCCCACCCCAGAGAGGGTCAAGCCATGGGCAGACAGGAACCCAAGCAGTTCTGAGGGTGAGGGGACACTGGGGGGTTGAGCACCTTCCCCAGTAGTAGGGCCCCTTTGCCAGGCAAATCAGTTGCCTCCGGACACCCATCAGCCTGCTTAGTTATTCAAATCACAGCAGCAGGCTGAGCAAGTGAGGAGGGGGCCACCGTGATTGCCTTGCTCCAGGGGTGGAGGGACAGCAGGGGCCCACAGGTGAGGGCAGCTGAGCACCCAGGTGTGCCCTTCAGTGAGTCCCCACTGACCCTCAGATGCCCAGGGCTGACACTCCACCAGAAGCCCAGAAGCATAGGTCATGGGTCGGGCGTTTCGGGTATTGAAATGCCAGTTTGTTAAAGGCCCAGCTGACTGCCCGGGTGGCCACCTCTCCACTCTCCCTGTCCAGGAACCGAAGGGGTTCAGGGGCTCCCAGAGCCCTACCCCCACACTCTGGCTAGGCTGTGTTCTAGATGGGTCATTGTCTGATCTTTTAACCAGGGGTGAAGAATTTTGAATGTTCCCATGCAGCTACTTCTCTCAGTTATCCCCCCAACAATTTTCTGAGCTTCCACCGTAGGCCAGGTCTAGCACAGTACTGAAATGAACTCCACGTTGTCCTTGGGGGGACAGGCAGAGATGGAAGAAACCCAGCGGGTTGGGTGGGGGAGGCGAGAGGGCAGAAGGGAGGCAGAAGAGGCTGCTTCAGGGTGTGAGCCCTGAAAGGAGCTGAGGTTGATGGGGAGAGGGCAGTCTCCACAGGGCCTGGGCTCCGAGGCAGGGAGAGGGAACCTTGAGAAATAAACACTATTGGGCATCTCTCCAAATGCCAACATCAAGGATTTTATTTGGGGTAAAAAAAGTGGTGAATGCTGCTTGGGAGTGCCCCGTGAGACCCTGTTCCTCCCCTCCCCCCCAGCCATTTTTCCCAGTCATCCTGGCTTTGTTGTGACTCCTGACGCATATGCATGAGAGATCCCCCTCTGGTGGGGCTTTGCACTAGCTGTTCTTGCTGCCTGGATACTCTCCCAAGATGCCCACGTGGCCTGTGCCCTCTCTCAAGTCTCAGCTGAAATGTCAGCTCACAGAGGCCTTCTCTGCCCGTCAGCCAGCCAGTGAATCCCCTCAGCCTACCTGCAGCTAGACAGAACCTTAGTCCCTAGAGTTTCACTCTAGGAGGTGGAGCAGACCCTGCCTGTCCCTCACCCTCCTGACATGGGCAACGTGCCAGCACGCGGGGCCGGCAGGATCTTCTGAACAGCTGCTCAGCGTCTACAGAGCCAGTGTCTACAGAGGCAGCGGGGCAACACGCCTCATGCTGAGGGGGCCTAGTCTGAGCCTCAGCATTCCAGGCCCTGGGCAAGTTGCTGGCTCTGAGCTCATTCCCGGTGGCGAGGACCCCAGGGCAGGGGGGAACCCAGGCAAGTGGGGTTCAGGCCGCAGCAGGCTGAGGTGGTACTGTGATTTGGGAGAGATTTCGTGCCCCAACCCACAATGGCTTCCTCTTATACACTTGGGACCCTCTGGCTGTGTGGTCCCAGAGGAGCCGCCTTAGCAGACGTGCCAGTGGCCAGATGCCGGCTGCCCGGGGAGGCCGGTACCAGTGCGAGGAGCTCGTGGGATGCTGACGCTGCTGGGGCCACTGCCAGGGCCTGGGCACGCGGCCTGGACTGTCCGCGGGCCGAGCCCGTCTCTCCTCAGTTGTCACTGCCACGGACGGGGACAAAGCCCCGATTTCCTGGGACCCAGCGTGGGCTGTGAATCGGGTGTGCAGGGTGTGTACGGTGTCTGGTGTCTGCACGTGGTGACTGACTCCACCGTGTCTTTGGACATCGGTGAGGCAGGAAAGAAGGGCGGCCCCTCCCTGGGCACCACTGGTGGGCTGGGGTCATTATTGCAGTTCCCACACTCTCGGGACGCGGGCCCGTGTTCCCCATGATGGCGCCCAGGCACAGGGCCTGGCTTGGCACACTGGAGCTCCGGGGCTGGTCCACCTGGGTGTTGCTCTCTACCCTCCCTCCCTGCAGCCACCCGAAGGGGGCCTTGCGATGCCAGGACAGCACCAGGAACTATTCCTCTGAGCTGTCAGTTTATTTGCTTAAAATGCCTATTTCTTGAGGAGCAGCAGCGCGGAGGTGGAGGTGGGCGTCCGCCCTCAGTCCCCCCGCACCTTCCTCCGCACAGTCTGCACTAGCAGCTCTGAGTAGTGTTCCAGCAGGGCGTGCAGATCTGGGCTGGCCAGGGGGCACAGTGTGGGCGGGGAGGGAGGGCCCGGGCTGGGGAGGGCCCGGGCTGAGGCCCCCTCCGTCCCCAGCAGCCAGTCGTTGGCCTCTAACTGGCTGTGGATCCAGAGGAAGGTGGAGGTCAGGTCAGACCGGGCCTGCTGCTGCTCGGTGCTCACCGAGTCACTGGCCACTACCTGCGAGGGAGCCACTGGTTAGGGGCCACCCTGGCCAGCAGTGCCAGGGAGCACCCCCTGCCCTTTGCCTGACTCTGCGCTTGACTCACCAGGTGGTAAAGGTCCAGGGCGTCCTGGAAGGCAGTCTGCAGTCTGTGCACGGCAGTCTCCACACTGCTCAGCTCGAGGGGAGGTGTGGGCAGAACCCCAGATGGCACCCCAGGCTCCCCCCAGTGCCCAGGGCTGCCTGGGACTAGCGCACCTATGGGGAGAGGGGAAGCAACGAGAGAGACTGCGGCTTTCCAGCTGGACTGAGGCCAGGCTGTCCTGCCTGAGCGAGACCCGCGTCCCAGAGCTCCCGCCCCTCCCGCGGTCTCTGCTCAGAGGCCGCCAGCTCCCTGAAGCCTTTCTCGTCATGTTCAACGAACCATGGTCACTCCCTAAACCCTGTCTCTGATTTCTCTCGCACGTGTCACTTCGCACCTGGCCACTTAGAGATTTTGTCTGGCATCTCCCCCAGTTAAAGTGTTCATTTTCTGCAGTCCTGCTTATCACCATGCCCCATGCCCTAGGGCCTAGAACAAAGGTCAACAAGTATGAGGCGCTCACCAAATAGTTAAGTGAACGAATGAGCGAATAAACGAAGGAATGAACGAACGAATGGCTGGCACAGGCCTGCAGCCAGGTCAAGTGTCCGCCTCTAAAGAGATGACGCCCCAGGGTGTACTCACCGGGGGTGGGCTCCAGGAGGGAGGTGATGCTTCCAGGGAGCCCAGGTGTGGCCTCTGGAGGCGGGGGGCTTTTGGGGTGGGCAGAGAGCTCTGGGCTCAGGAGCCTTGAGACAAAGGCAGAGTTGTGGAGTTTTGGGGTGCTCCCATCTATGGGGCTGGCGGCTGGGCAGCTGGCTGTAGCAGCTGTAATGTTGGGCTCCTGTGTGGCGGGTGTTTCCAGAAGGGGTTGGGGCAGCAAGAGTCTCTCACAGACGCTTGACAGGGTCAGTTTCAGGTGGGCCCGGGACTCGTGGTTGCCCCAGGAGGGGAGGACGGGCCCTCGGTCCTCACTGTCAGAATCCGGCACTGCTGTGGTGGAGACGGGCTGGAGCTCCGGGCTCAGGGCGACCAGCTCCCCCGTGGGCGAGGGTCTGCGGAGGGGCCGGGCCAGCTCAGCCAGCTCAGTGTCCTCACTGTCCTCGAGGGAGACGCTGCGTGACATCTTGGCGCGGGAGTTGTCCGTGGCCTCCATGTAGGGGCAGGGGGAGGAGTTGCGGGGACCCTGAGCCAGCTCTGGGGTGGCTGTGGCTGTGGGTGTCGGAGAATTCCTGTCTGTGAGCAGCGACACAGAAGAGGGGAACCAGGGTGCCAGGCCTGTGAGGCCGGGGGCTGTAAAGAAAGCAGCTCACTCTCACCCCTGCTGCAGAGCGTGGACAGGGCGGCTGCGGCGCCGGAGTGTCCCGGCCCCTCCCACCCAGGGGTGAGCTGGGCACCTGGGGCTGTGTGCCAAGAAACCCAGGCTTTCCCATCCGGGGTGCAGGCACTCACTCAGCGGGCACCAGGCCTCCATGGTCTCCGGCTCCTCGGCCTTCCCTCCAGAGCGGACCTGCAAGCACGGCCCAGAGGTGAGGACAAGGGCCCCCAACTCCCCATCCCACGTCCTGAGCGAGGCGGCCCCTGGACTCACGCTGGTCCTGCCTGGGGAGGTGTGGCCACTTCCGGCTTTCAGGGGCTCTGCTCTGGACTGGCTCCCCCTGTGGTCTGTGAGTTTGGCCTCTGGGGACTTCATGAGGTGCAGCGGCAGCCGAGGGGGAAAAGTGTGGGTGAATCTGTGGGAAGGAAAGGAGTCTGCCTTAGGGGTGTCAGAGGACACAGCCTGTTCTGGGGGCATTCAGAGAGCTGGAAGGTGGGGTGGGGACTCGCTGGTCGACCGGCACCAACCTGGAAGTCTTCTGCAGACGAGAGAGGAACTGGGCTGAAATGCTCAGCCGGGGGTTGAAGTAGTAGTCCTCGGTCTCAGAGGCCTGCACGTCTCGCAGCGATCCGTGGAAGAGCTCTAGGGGGAGAAGCCGAGGGAGCCCTCAGAATCCCCCCACTGGGGCCTCCCTGGTGGCGCAGCGGTTAAGCGCTGTGCTGCGGAGCTGTCGACAGCGGTGACGCGAGTTTGAAGCCCCAGCCGGGAAGATTCCCATATGGCATGGCAGACCCTCTCCTGCCTCACCCACTGCTCCCCTCAGCAATGTACTTCCATCGATCTACCTGTTCTGCTCCCTGCTCTGTCTCTGGTGAACCCTCTCGCTGCCCCACACCTCTGGCCTGTACCCCAGCTTGTATGTATAAATAAAATCTTTAAAAAAAAAAAAATCCCCCCACTAGCCAGTCCCCGGCCCAGGCCGACCCAAGACCAGCAGGCAGACCCTCAGACACAACACAAGTGGAGCAGGGAGAGGAACCACAGCCCGGGCCTTCTAGTAAAACGTACGCCCTCCTTCCTCCGCCCCCCCCCCCAGCCCTGCCGGGGAAAACCCTCCCCAGGTGGGGCTCAAGAAGGGCAGGGCCCTACCCTCAGGGTGGGCGTCAGTAAGTGTCTCGAAGTGGTGGCGGAGGAACTTCTCCTGCTCCGGCGTCTGGGGCAGGGAGCTGCTGGTTATGCCTGGCACCTCGGGCCGGGCCAGCTCTTCTGTGGTACCTGGACATCCTAGGGAGAGGAAGGGGGAGGCAGGGGGAGGGGAGAGGCGGGCAGGAGAGAACTGTCAGCAGCGTGAGTCACAGCAGACGCCCCCACAAAGACGCCAGGTGCCCGACGAAGAAAGCCGGACTCGCCCTTCACACACCCTGTTGCCGCCAAGCTGAGGAAGAAAGGCTGATGGCCCTTCCAGGAGAGGACACAGCGGCTCAGTGGATGCCAGTGGGGGCTGACGCTGGCCAGTTACAAATCACGACCATCGCCCAGCCAGGCCCAGGCACATACCCGGCCCCTGCTTACCTGGTGTGGGAGACACCATCAAGTCAGACCGCGGCTCTGGGCCCAGCAGTGGAGGGGAGGGATGGATGGTGGCGAAGCTACACTCCAGGTAGGCCTCTGACTCCCCCGAGTCTGGAGGAGCAGATCGGGTGAGGGCGGTGTGGGCAGTGTCAGGAGCCCAAAGCTCAGCCCTTACTGTGTGAGTCAGGTAAGTGGCTCATTATTTTTGGGTTTCTGTGTCTCAAGCATGGGGTAACTGCTCCCTTCCCCTCTTTTATGAACCGATAAGGTTACACATGGAGAAAGCAGCCGAGCTGGGCTCTCATTGGTGGGCAGCAGGGCTCCAGAGTCCTCAGGCAAGAGCAGAGACCACGTCTGTCTGCAACTGACCCCGAACTTCAGGGAGAGTGACTTGGTCAAGGTCACCACCGGTACCCAGGAGGGGGCTGGCTGCACGAACAGATGCGCAAGACTCTGCCTACCCCCCACTCACCCTCAGGTGGGCTCTGGTCCTTGGAGTCGACGGAGGAGGCCCTGAGGTAGGAGTCACCTTGCTGGTCTTCAGATGCGCCCCCCACCTCCTGCTCGCAGTACCTGCTGTGGTGCCAGTGGTGGGGGGAGGGAACAAGAGGACACTAATAAACAACTGGTCCCACCCAGAACCCCTAGACCAGTACCCTGTTCCCACTGGGAGCATTGCCTCACCTCTCCTGCCGCCTCTAACGGAGGCCCCTGTACCTCCACCAGGAACCAAGGAAACCAAGGCCACAGCTGAGGCTGTAGGCCTGGCTCCCGCCCCATCAGGCCTCACCCCTCTGCCCCACACTCATAGGCTCACTGGGAGAACAGACAGCAGCTCTTCCAGTTCTTTCCTGCAAATAAGAATCCCTTGGGATCAAAGGACACCCACCTGTCTGTCCCTGAGACTGTCACCTCCGCCTCCAGCGAGGAAACGATGAGCTTGTTGGCCTCAGAGGACTCCCTCTGCAGGGGCAGGAAGGAGGGACGCCCACAGCCATCCTCCTGGGGACTCTCTGACTATGGGGTGAGGGGAACGTGGCTGTTTTGAGACAGCTAACCCCGATGGCAGCAGTACAGCTATTGGTGATGATGGCGGCCCCCACGGATGGGCCTGTGCCACATGCTGTGCTCATTCTGGGGTCCCCCTGCACTGCTACCTGGCCCTTTCCAGATAAGGAATAGGTACTGCTCTAGCCCTTTAGGAGTCTATGTGAAGTTCAAGAACAGGAAAACCAGTCCCTGGTGAGAGTGGTCAGAACTGGCTACCCCAGGTGTGGGGGCTGACTGGAAGGGCACCAGGGGGTCTTTGGGGAGGTAGAAAATGCTGGATGTTCTGATGTACGTGTAGACACAGGTAACAATCCATTCAGCTGTGTTGCTACCACTTGTGCACAGGGAAAGAGAAAACGTAGAGAACAGAAAAAAATAAATTTTGTTTGGAAAAAAAAACAGAATAAGAGCTAAAGCAGTTTCAGCACCTCTAAAGGCCCAGGTCCAATTCTTACCACTGGGCTCCTGCAATAATCTCTGAGAGCTGTCTCTTTAAACCAAAGAAAACCGAAGCTCAGAGAGGCAAGTCTTGCCCCAAGTCACACAGCAGGAAGGGGGACGCGGATTCACCTGCCCATACCCAGGCCTGTCCTTGGGCCCAAGCTCTTAAAGCCCAAGGAACCCGCCTCCCAAGCCTGACTGTGTGCTGGGGGTGTCTCACTGCACCAGGCCTGGGGCTCGCCTGCCTGTCCTTCGCCATCTCCCACAGTCCTCTCCCCACCCCTGGAGTGGACGGTCAGCCATATTCCAAGCGAGGGCACAGGGCTCCTGGGTGGGCAGTTGTGCCGGGCCGGGCAGGCAGCACGTACCTTGCTCAGCAGGCCTGCCAGGCTCTGTGGCTCCAGGGTGTCCACAATGGAGTCCTCCAGGCTCTCGGGCTTCATGGGGGTGAAGTAACAGTCCAGGTTCCGGGCATCCAGGATGGTCTTGAGGGGCTCCTGGTCGGCCCGCTCTGCCCAGCGGCCATGCGGCCGGTAGCTGCGTTTGGTGTGGAAGCTGGAGCCTTCTGACACGTCATCGTCTCCCAGCTGAGGGTGACGGGATTTCAGTCAGACGGGGGCTCGCCCACTCCAGCGAGGGCAGGGACGCTGCCCGACCTCATCCAGTCTCCTGGCTCTACACGGCACTCAGAAACAACTTCCGGACATGTATCTCCAGCTTGAACCCCTGTTCTATCCCACGCAGCTGCCTCACCCCTAACATGGTGAGAATGACTCCTGGCCTTTCCTCTCAAAGCCTTCCCGACCTCAGTTCCTCAGGCCCCAAACCTTGAGGTCAACCCTTCCTCCTCTCTCTTCTGTCCCCAGGCCCCACGTTGTATTTTGCCAGGAAACTCTGCCATCCAGATACAGCCACCATACGGCCACTTCTCATCCTGGCCCCCAGGTCTTGCCCAGTGCTGCCTCCTACCAAGGGCATCCCTGAGAGCCAGGGCAGGGTGGCTGTTTGAGATCATGGGCTTGGAGCCAGTCCACCGAGGCTCAGCCCCACAGCCTCTGTTTGCTAGTGGGGTGACCCTGGACAGGTTACTTACCCTCTCTGGGCCTGAGCTGCCCTAGCTGTGAAGTGGGGAATATGTAAAGCATGAACTTCAAGGAGGATTAAACAAAGTAAGACACGTGAAAGACTTAGGACAAGCCCGGAGTCAGCGTGCTATCTTTGCTGAGCAGAACTCCAGAGTAGCAAGCACTGAGCGTGGCCAGAGACCCTCACCTGTCTGCAGTGGGGGATGGCAGGGAGAGCTTCTAACCTGCTGACTTTTTGACCTTGATCCGAGATCTGATATTGCTCCTGAAATATACCCTCAAGGTTTAAGATTTAAGAATCTTAAGCGTCTAGGGCCTCCCAGGTGGCACAATGGGTTAAGTCAGCACTATGAGGCTATCTGTGGCCACTGCAGATAGAGTTCGATCCCCGGCATAGAGTTTGATCCCCAGCCAGGGAGTTTCCCACATGGCGCAGCAGACCTCTCCTGTCTTACCCACTGCCAGCCCTCATATCTCATGGAAGGCACCATCTTTAAAATCCACCCAAGAATCCAACCACTTTCCCCACCCAGCCAACTTCTCTTGCCCGGATCCCTGCGGCAGTCACCCCCCAGCCCTCCTCCTTGCCCCTCAGAGTGTTTTCCCACAGGTGCCACAGGGGCCTATTAATGCCAGGAGACTGGATGAGGTCACTAAGGTCATGACCTTCCTTGGTTCAGAGCCTGGGAAGGACTAAGTGGAGGAGGACAGTCAGGAGCACTGAGGACACCCAGCCGGGCCGTTAGCCCCTCTCCATCCTTCTCCTTGACTCCGCCCCTCGTTCACCGCCAACCCGGGCATCTGGGGCTCCCGGCACTTCCTTGAACACCCTAAGCGCCGGCCTGCCCCATGGTCTTTGCATTCACAGATTATTCTCTCTGCTTGGAACATTCTTTTCGAGCACCTGCATTTCTCACTAGCTTCAGTCCTGCTCAGATATCTCAGTGAGGACTTTTCGTTTTACTCCAAAATTGTCACCTCCTTCCCCTCAACACTCTTTATTTTCCATCTCAATGTCTTTTCCTTCATAGCACTTATCAATTTCCAAAATACTATACGATTTACCAGTTTAATGTGGCCATTGTCCATGGCCCACACTAGAAAATGAGCCATGAAGGTAGAGATTACCGTCTGCCTTGCCTGTAGCTCTGTCTAGGGGCTGAGCGAATATGCACGTAAATGACAGGTTTAATTAAGCCTGAAAAGGGGTGCTCCAGGGAAGACACATGGAAGGGAAAAAGGGTTCCCGAAAGAACGAAGAGCACGGAGGAGGGCACCCCTACTTTGCCAGCCCTGTCATCCTGTTCTCTAGTGGACTCACCAGTCGCTTTGCCCAGAGCGGCAGCTTCCCATTGGTCAGCAGGCACTGAGGATCTGGAAAGACACAGAATTCACGAGAAGAGAAGAAACTACCCAACAGACAAACAGGCAACAGACGTAAAAAGGCCTTTTTCCAAAGAGAGCGCACAACAGCCGACAGCCCACAAGATGGTCGTCTACACGAAACAACACAGCAGCTTTCCCTGTATGACTGACCACAATTAAAATGTTTCATATCACCAAATGTGGGCAAAAGTGTGGGGAACAGCGGGCTTAGCATACTGCTGGATGGGCAGTGGCTGGGTGGGAGGAGGGGAGCCGTCTGCATGGTCCTTCGAAGTGCTGAGCACCCACTCGGGGAGTGACTCAAAACACCTGGGTGTGCTGCTGGTTAAAAGAGAGGTGAGGGGGCCCTCCCTGGTGGAGCAGTGGTTGGGCCCTGCGCTGTGGAGCTGTGGAGCTGTGGAGCTGTCAGCATCGGCGATGCGAGTTTGATGCTGGGCCGGGGAGATTCCCACATGGCACAGCAGATCTCTCCTGCCTTGCCCACTGCTCCCCTCAGCAGTGTATTTCTGACGATCTGCCTGTTCTGCTCCCCACTCTGTCTCTGGTGAACCCTCTCGCCACCCCACACCTCTGGTCTGTACCCCAGCTTGTATGCAGGAATAAATAAATCTTAAAAAAAAAGAGAGAGGTGAGGGCCTCCCTGGTGGCGCAGTGGTTGAGCGCTGCACTGTGGAGATGTCAGCAGCAGCGATGTGAGTTTGACGCCCAACCTGGGAGATTCCCACATGGCGCGGCAGACCTCTCTTGCCTCGCCCGCTGCTCCCCTCAGCGTTGTGTTTCCGTCGATCTGCCTGTTCTGCTCCCTGCTCTGTCTCTGGTGAAACCTTTCAGAACCACATCTGCATTATGACAGACTTTTTGGACATAGACGTGTTTCCACTGAGGATGTCCATGTGGAGACCCTAAGGAGATCCTAAGAGGGGCTGTATCTTCATCCATGCTTCCAAGGCCTGGAACTCAAGGAGCCATCTTGTAATCGTGAGGGCCTAAGCCAAGGTGATATGCAGACAGGGAAGAAATTTATAGAGGAGCTGCCTGACCTTTTATAAAGTTGTTGAGCTGCTACAATCTTTTTCACCTAAACAACAGAGTCTATTGTTTTTTGGTTAACAACACCCTTTTCCCCTGGGACACCCCCCTATGTTTTCCTTCCCGCTCCTGGTTTTCGCTCACGTGGTTTGGGATGACCACGATTGAGGCCTGGACAATCACAATGACTGGCTCAGAAACAGGCACCTGAAGCACACCAGGAACACCAGTCCAGACCCCCAGACTTGAACTGTCGGGGAAGAGGGGCTCTGTCCTCTACAGAGCTTATAAACTTAGGTCTGTGGGGGAATCCAGCTATGTCTGAGGCCAAGGCTCTCAGATTTTCAGTTCTAGACACCAATAATTCTGTTTCCACTTAAGTCGATGGAAAGCCCTGGTTGCTACTACACTGGAAGAGGCCTGACTAGGAGGATTACTGAGCATCCATACACGCCAGGCCCGGAAAGCAAAGCAGCAGCGATCCCGACACCCACAGAGTTCAAAGTAGGGCCCCTTTCCAAACCTGGATCCAGGCTCTCTTTGGAGGGCGTCTTTAGCAAGTCTTCAGGTTCACACTCTTCCTCCAGTTCATCCTCGGTCTGCTCTCCAGGACTTAGGGAGCAAATCTCGCTGGGCACAGACACATACGTCTCCCGCCTGAAGCCAGGAATGAGGACAGCAAGGGGAGAAATACAGGTA
The DNA here is from genome assembly GCA_004024925.1 of Scalopus aquaticus. Lineage (NCBI taxonomy): Eukaryota > Metazoa > Chordata > Mammalia > Eulipotyphla > Talpidae > Scalopus > Scalopus aquaticus. Next base: position 26,474 of record PVIJ01006029.1, read on the forward strand.
AGTGGGGTGGCGGGCAGGACGAGGGCCACTAGGCTCCAGATTCTTGGCTTCTGTTCAAGATGGCGCCGGGAGGTCCACCTGACACCCCCCCCCCCCGCTAGAAACAGTGCCCCAGTAAATGAGATAGAACAAAAACTGGGCTCAAGAAATAAGACCAGCTCTCCAGGAGCCACAGCAATGGAGCAGCAGGTGAAGCAGGAAGCGGCTGGAGCTCTGAGCTGCTGCGTTCTGCACTGGGAAGTGGGGGTGGAACCAGGCGGTTTTAGCTCCTTCAGTGGATGGGACACTACAAGGAGCTTAACGTGAGATGGGCACTGGAGCAAGGACAGTGGTCCAGGCCTACAGTCAGGTCAAGACCAGCAGCCAAAGGGAATGACCCACGCCCTGGGTGTCCAGCGTCGCTACCTCCGCAGGACAGAAGGTCTCTGCCAAGGCCTAGTCCCCACAGGGAGGCAATGGCAAAACCTCAAGTCAGAGATGGGGACAGATCCTGGGGCAGGAGAGAGGAAAAAAACTTCCAAACTTCCCACTCAAATTGAGGCCTTCAAATGAAAACAAAACCAAAAAAACCCGAAATCAAAAACGGAGCGTGAATTCATACTACGTAAAACTGCTCTGGCAGCATTAAAACTTTGAAGAAGTATGTTGAGAAGACTCAAGGAAGTCAAGGATTAATTTTCAATTAAAGAGTAAAAAGACATCAGTTCTCCTGGCCCCTTCAGGACCATTTCCCTCCCATCGCCGTCCCCACATGCCGGGGGTTCCCCCCTCATGCTGCTCACAGGACCCCGTTTCTACTTCAAAACTCTCCTCATGCGCTATCACCCTAACTTTGCGCTGCAAGGCCACCTTTCCACCAGGCCGAGGGTGCACAAAGGGTAGGGCCCAGGACAGCGTCCTCCTGGGGCCCAGGGCACCGGGCATTCCTCCGGGGAAAGGGCAGACCGGGCACAGACCGGTGGCTGCCAGGACCTGGGCTGGCCGCTCCGCTTCCCGTGCTTCATGTGCTGCTGCTGCTCCTGGCGGTTCATCTCCAGCAGGTGCTGCTTCATGCAGCTCGTTATCTCCGGGCCCAGGTGCCAGATGAACACGCAGCTGCAGGGCCGGGAGAGACGCAGGAGGAAAGCGACTGTGGCAGCCACCTGCCTGGAGCCGGCTCACCGCGGACCCCGCCCTGCCCCCCCCAGAAAACATGACCCATCAGCCTCCTGCAGGGGCTCAACACCCTGGGTGGGGTCAGGGCGCCCCAGCAAAGCGGGGCCTGCTCTGAAGGTGTCCAGAACCCAGAGGAGGGCTGTGAGGAAAATGCAGTGAACTGAAGGGAGGGACAAGGGTCTGCCTAGGGCACCACTCGCATGCTGAGGAACTCCGATTCTCACCAGAAAATTTTCAAGGCAGGTGCTATCATCTCTCTTACAAAGGAGCAAACAGGCTCCGAGAGGGAAACATGACTGGTTCAAGGTCACAATAAATGGCAGATCTGGGACAGCCAGGTGCATGGTTGGAGAGAGTCAGCGGGAACACGCAGAGCCCTCTGCACAGGTGGCCGTGGGCACGGTGCCCGAGCCACTGCTCGGCCCACAGGACAGGTTCTCCCACCCACAACCCCCCCAGGTGCAGCCTCCAGGCCCTGCCCACCTGTCTCCGGACACGGTGATCAAGTGACGACAGTCATAGGTGAACTTCATGCCAGTCACGATTTCTGCAAGCAGCAGAGAGAAGCCGTGTCGGCCTCCTGAGACAGCGCCATCGGGGGCGGCCCGAGCAGGGAGGCGCGCTCACCTGAGTGGCCAAACATCTTGGCGACGCACTCGCCCGAGTAAAAGTCAATCACTGAGATGCTCTTGTCAGAGCAGCTGGTGGCCAGGAAGGTGCCGGAGGGGTCCACGTGAACCTGTCAAGAAAGAGGACCTACTGGATACTTGGGGGTCCTGGTGGGTCGACAATCTCAGCCTCCACTGCCTGAAGACCCCCTTAGACTGGATGCTTGGCACAGGGACCCACCCTGGGGCACCCTCGTGACCACACCCTGGGCTGGCAGGAGCCCCCGTGCCCTTTTACAGGTGGGAGAAACCGCAGCCGCGGTCACTGCAGCAGCCGGGCCTGTGCCAAGCACCGCAGGCGTGTGACGGGCCCGACGGCCTGTGTGCATTTTACAGAAGATGAAACCGGCTCCAGAGGAGCATCACACACCAAACTCACAGTCTGGAGGGGCTCTGAGGGAAGTCTGAACCTGCAGCCTGTACAGAAAGAGCTCCCCAAGTCCAGAAGCTTTGAGAAGGCCTCGATCCTGTCCTGATAATGCAGGTTCCGTGGGGGCTGCCTGGTGAGGGGGACCAGGCTGCTCTGGTTCCTTCCACCTCTCTGTCGCTACCTGGAGTGAAACCACTTACACGTCCTACTTGGGGAAGGGCTGAGGTAAAAAACCTGCCAGGGCCACCCCTGCTCCTCTGCACCCTGGTCTGCTAGGCTGGAGTGGGTGCTTGCCAGCCTGGAATCCTCTCATCGGGGGCTCAGGTGGCCTTCAGGGCAACAGCCAGACGGGGCCTTCACGTGTGTGGTTTGAGGGTCCCCAGCTCACCTTCAGCAGGGACCCTTCGTCTCCCTGGGAGCCCCTGTAGCACTTCTTCTGCTTCCCGTTCACGGTGTTATAGACTCTGGGGAGGCGGAGGCATAACGTGGCCAACAAGGCCCCGCCCACCCTGACCCTTCTTGCCCCGGGTCCGACCTCACCTGCTGCCCCTCACCCCTGGGAAGCCCCACCACCGCTTGTCTGTCTCCCATTTGACGACCGGAGCGAAGCCCCATCGCTGATGAGACCAGCTCAGGCTGAAGTCTCCGGTGCAGGTGATGTGCTGCGCGTCCGCTGAGCTAATGCTGCCCCCGCCATGCAGTGAGGTGAGGGCCTGGCGCCCGTGTGAGTGAGCCGACAAGCGGAGGAGGTCCTCGCTCACGCTCTGCCCTCTGTGTATTCCCTCACCCTCCCACTCTCAGCTCAGATCCCCAGGAAGCCTGGGGAGCCCCAGGTGAGGTCAAGTGTCTGTCCAGAGCCCCCCACCTTCCTGTGGTCCCCCCATCCCAGCGCTGACCACTCCCTGCCGCCACTGTCTGGTGAGGACTCTAACCCGCCCTCACTGGACTGTGAGCCCCATGCAGGCAGGCCCTGGAGCTGCACTGCTCCCCTCTGTAACCCCCACAGTGGCCATCGCAGAGAGGGGCGCAGCAGATGCACGTGAATGAATGGTTTGAGCCCTATCAGCCCCGCTCAGCCACCCAGACTTCTGGGTGAGCCAAAAGGAAGCGCCTGCTGAGCTGGAGGCTAGGCCTGGGGAAGGCCAGCTCCAAAGACACACTGAGCCCCTCCAGCTCATCCCAGGGCCGGATGAGCTGGTGGGGAGGAAAGCACAAGGCTCCTGAGAAGACAGGAGGTTCCACCGGCCCCACTCAAAAGCCAGCCCAGCCCTGCGTCTTCACCTCACGTTGCGGTCCTGGCAGGCCACAGCCACGTACTTCTGGGTGATGTCAATGTCCATGTCATATAAAGTGGTCTTTTCTGCCACGTGGTGGGTACGGACAAAGTGCAGTCCATCTGAGGCCTGGCATGGTAGACAAGGCCTTCAGAGGACTCCCCTGACAAGCCCCCTAGGCCCCCAAGGTAGTCACCCCTACTACCCGCTGGGCACTGCGAAAGTAGATGCTCTTGTCGGCCCCACAGCTGATCATCTGGATGTCTCTGTTGCCTGGAGGAGGGAGAGGGGGTACATTAGACAGGGCTGGGTCTCTGCTGGGTCTGACAGGCCAGGATCCTACCCGGGGAACTCCACCACAAGGAAACTCTGTTGGGGGTCTGGGAGGGCCTCCTGGAGAAGGTGAGGTGGGTACTGAGTGCAGGCAGGACTCGAGATTTTAGCTGTGTGTATTTGGGGAACAGATGGAGCACTGGGCAAGCTAGGTCTCTGTAGAGTAAGGGCAGAGTGAAAGAAAGGCAGGGACAGGGTCTCCCTGGTGGCGCAAGGGGTTAAGCGCAGCGCTGTGGAGCTGTCAGCAGCTGCAGTGTGAGTTTGATGCCCAGCCAGGGAGATTCCCACACGGCACAGCAGACCTCTCCTGCCTCACCCGCTGCTCCCCTCAGCAGTGTATTTCGGTCGATCTGCCTGTTCTGCTCCCCACTCTGTCTCTGGTGAATTCACTCACCACCCCACACCTGTGGCCTGCACCCCAGCTTGTATGCAAAAATAAATAAATCTTTAAAAAAAAAAAGAAAGGCAGGGACACAGAAGGGGCATCATGTCTAACTTGAGATCTGGAAAGGTGTCTTGGTCAGCAGAGTAGAGGTGGGACTGAGCAGGGAGCAAGGGCAGGCGGCTGGGAGGCTCATGTCACCAAGAACGATCAGAACATCCACACAGAGCTTGGGCCAGGCTGAGGCTCACGCATGCTTTCCCGACTGGCCATGAGCTTGTCCAGCTACAGATGTGAACCCAGGGCTCCGAGCCGCACCATCTGCCCGGGGCGCAGAGTAAGGACAGAGCTGGGCATTCACTGGGCTTTGACACGGGCTTCCTGTGGTACAACAGGCCTGGGGGGCTGTGTGGGGCCTCTGGAACAGAACCAGCCCCCTGCGTTATACTGTTTGTGCTTTTATACTTTATTTTCTTTTATACTTTCTTTATGTAATAAAAATACCAAATACCACAGAGCTGCAGTGAGGATGAAAAGACAACAAACAGGAAACACTCAGAGCCTGAGTACGACAGCTGTAGCTCCGGCACAGGACCCCAGAGGCCTCCACAGGAGAGCGGCCCACAGAGGGGAGGCAGCGCCTGCGGGGACGGGAGCGTGGCCTGGGAGGGGCCGAAAGAGGCCCCGGAAGTTACTGCTAATGTCCTGCTTCTTAATCTAGGGTAAGTCCTAGTATTTAGCAATGTCAGGACCAAGGGCAGGCAGAACAATTGCTGGCTGTGGACAATGGGAGTGTCTGTCCTAGTTCACATTTACTGGCTGAACTTGACATGTTCATTGTTTCCTTCTATAAATGATACACAGATTCTATTCACTTGTTTTGATATATGTTTCACAGAAGGATGCTCAAAGACCGACATTCAAAGACCGGCCCCTGCTTCAGCAGGTAGTTACATAGGTTCCGAGGGCCCGGTGGCGCGCCCGGGTGAGGCGGCCTGGTCACGGCAGAGCGCACACGACCTGCATCCTCTCAGACCGGCTGGGGCTCTGAGGCGGCCACACCCTTCAGAGGTGCCTGACCGACCGACTCCCGGGCCGCTCCCTTGGCCAGTCATCACCTCTCTGGATCAGACCACTCATTAAAGGTAAGGTCACTGCTGGCAGATTTACTGATTTATTCAAACTACCACAGGGGGATAAACAGTTTTTCAAGGCTGTCTGACAAGTTTGAGCAGCTGCGTTTCTTTTGGTCTTTATTAAGGCACATCCAACTTTGTTAACTTATGTTTGCCCACTTCCCTCTCACCTTAGCTAGAGAGAGGCAGGGGAGGGAGTGGGGAAGACACGAGGACATTTTCAGACACGACGTCATATTTTAAAAACTGTTCACTGTCAGGACATTAGAGAAGTAAGTGTGTTTTCTCCAGGAAGAGATTTTGCTGGAAGATACTCCTGAACAAGTCCTTGGGTCCTGACCCCCATATGGCCTGCCTTTCCTCCCTTGAGATCACTTAAGAAATGCCAGGATCCCTTAAGAAATCCCAGGATCGAATCCTTCCAGTCATGGAGGAATCTCTTCAGTTTCCTGGTTGAGCGTGGGTTTCAGAGGACACCCCTAGACGAGCCCCTAGGCCTCACCCACTGGCCACGTGACCCTGGTATGGGCGGCGCAAGCCTCATTGCCCAGCACAGAACTAGCCGCCAGCAGCCATCACTTAACTTTTGGCCAAGGTCACAGCACCATCTCCCCCCTCAAAGAATGACACCATGATTCCTCTTGGGGGTCCATACTTGCCTATCAGTCCTCCTGAATTGAGGCGGGGACAGGTGGGGGCTGTGGACACATAAGTCAGATCCGACCCAAGAGATCAGCCAAAGCCCTGGCGCTGATTACTGCTCTGGAAAGGCAGGCCCTCGAGCCAGCGCAAGGGAAGGAGCTCCCAGTTTCTGCTGAAACTCACAGGAACAGGGGACACCTCTTTCCAGCGGCACAGACAAGCAAGGCGCTGCCCACCAAGGTAACGTGCAGCCGACAGAGGGGGAGGCCTGACCGCTGAAACGCATTCCCCTTTGGAAGCAGCTGTGCCCGAGTCCTCAGCGAGCTGCGCCCTGTCTCCTTGAAGCGCGAGGGAGTGCTGCTGTCACTGTGAGGCGCAGGGCGGGCGGGAAGGGGCTCACCTGCAAACTTGATGGCCGTGATGGAGGAGGAGTGGTCGTCCAGGGTCTGCTCCAGGTTGTAGTTCTTCTCCACGTTCAGCACGTGGATCAGCCGGTCCCGACTGGCCGAGGCCAGCAAGGTCAGTCCTGCGAAGGGGGAGGGGAAACCTGGATTCCTGGGGGGCTGCTTGATGCCTTTGTCTCAGCCTGATCCAGCTTGCCAGGTCTTGAAAAATGGGTCTTTGGTTACAGAACTGCAACCACCTTGTCCCCAAACCAGAAAGGAGCTGCTCCTTGATTTTAGGTTATCCCCTAGAGCTGGGGAACCCCATCATTTCACATCCCTGCCACCAGTTCAGGGAGGACGGATCTTGACGTGGATGCTCCTCTAGCGGTGCCCCCGGCAGACACCCCGGCAGAGCTCAGTACTGCTTCCTCCCGCATGCGTCTCTGGTTCTTGCTGTAAGTTCTGCCAACTTCTCAGCCGCAAATACTGCGCCCCACCCCCGCCCCGACTCCCTGAACTCTTGTAGATGGTGCTCAGCCAGGTCCTCCGATTCACCCACCTCCACGCCTCCTCTGTCACCTGGCCTCCCTGCTAGCCCCTCAATCAGTGCCTACCCTGGTCCCCTGGTATGCCTGAGGCCGAGGGTACTGAGGGACAGGCGTACTGACTGAAGAGAGACTAAAGAAATTTTGGTGGGGTAGAGAGTGCAAGGAAAGAGCATGGGGCTCAGGGTTGTTCAAAATCAGGACGTGACCCCACCTACGATCTGTTCCTGCCCAGAATGAATCTCTGGAGTCAAAGCATGAGGAAAACAGCCCAAATGGAAGGAAAATCTATAAAATGACAGGGCTGTTCTCAGCAGAAGGCCAAAGTCATAAAGACAAATTCAGGCTGTGGAAAGGTTCTAAAATAAAGGTTGCAGAAGGGACATGACAGGTAAAGCGTGAATCTGACTGGAAAAATCAAGGCGCTACAAGTGACAATACAGGGACAACTGGAAGACTCTGAATGAGGCCTATAGCAAGATAACAGCAGAGCGCCACAGTGAAAGCCCCAGACTCGACTGACAGGCTGTGGTGGTGTAAATGGGTGTCCTATCCCTAGGGAACGTGCATAGAGCATCCACAGATAGAGGTGTCATGTCCGCAACTTACTCTCAAATGGTTTAGCAAAAGAAAAAAGTAAGAGTCTACGTTATTCTCTGTGTGTGTGTGTGTGTGTGAGAGAGAGAGAAAGAGAGAGAGAGAGAGAGACAGTGTGTGTGTGTGTGTGTGTGTGAGTGTGTGCACATGGGCACAGAGAGAAATGGTGAGGGAAAGCAGATAGAGCCATAGTGTGGTCACCGGGGCAGGTTGGATTTAAAGTAAAAGGGGGGAGGATCTGAATGAAGGGGGAGCAGGTTATTTCATGACTAATATACCTGCAACTTTTCTGTCGACATCAAACTTTTCCAAAATAGTCAGGTTAACTGTCAACCTCTCTTTTCCAGCCCTTCACTCATACATTCACTCATTCAACATTCCCCTCTTTAGCATGAGCACTGTTTGGGGTGCTGGGGACCAGAGTGACCCAGTGGAGTCCTGCCTGTGACGTGTCGCTCTCTGGAGTCCCAGCACCCTGGTCCCAGGGCGCAGTGGCAGGAGCTTAGTAAACACACGATGCTCGCTGCGGTTCCCAGCCCCACCAGACACCAGCGCCCCCTCTCTGTAGCTCGGCCAGAGGGCTTGTGCCCCTCCTTCCCACCACCACCCTGCCCTGGGCTCACCCGTCTCAGGCTTGGAGTACTCCAGGCACAGCACCTCAGCGTCGTGGGCCTCCACCTTGACCAGCTCGTCCATGAAGTGCAGTTCGTGGATCCTGAGAGACACACGCTGCCCGCTGTACCCCGCTCAGAGTGTGCAGCCCCACCCCGGGTGTTCAGAGTAGCCAGGGAGGCAACACAGGGGACCTCCCCACCCCGGCCGACTATTCTAGAGGTACATGACTACATCTTCCCCTCCAGAGGCGCTGAAAGGAAGTAGTGGCAAGTCTGGGGGTGCCTCAGCAGGTGAGGGCAATGCTGAACGAGAGGCAGTCCCTGAGGTGGGCGCGGGTCAGAGGTCATACTCAAGGATGGGACCTATGGGTGACAACATTTGATTTCAATCTCTCCTCCTTAGAGCCTCAAATCTAGACTTCCTTTGTTCGTGCCAAATGAAATCCATCGGTCACCCAGGACTGAAAAGAGACAGCTATCGCAGCTCCTCCACTCATCTGTGTGGCCTTAGCCGGGCAGGCCCCTGGCTCCGCTGGCAGCTAACCCATCTGAAGACGGAGCTAATGACAGCACTCTCACCAGCAGGCCGGTAAGCGGATTAGATCAGCCAACTACGCAGCAGCAGGCCAGCAGCCCGCTGTGGGGCGGGGAGAGCTTTGCCCACATCAGTTTGTTACTGTTTTTGCCACTCCTGGCAGACAGATGCCAGTATGGGCAGCTCCCCGACACATTCAGTTTGCCTCCTGTAGTGACTGATCCCAAAACAGCTGCCAGGATTTAAAAATCAGAATTTTTAATTACCTGCTCTTTCTGTTCTTTTTGGACAATGGAAATGAGACAACTTAGAGCTTGTCCTTGTGGGGCTGCTATTTACGGGCCCAGCCTGGAGCTCCCGCCCCATCTCTTCCGTCACCCGGGGGAGGGGGGGGTCACAGCTGTCATCTGTCACCTTAAACCTGGTCCCTCACGTCAGGCAGGACAGCTCATGTCCTGCCAGCACCTACCAGGCTGGCAACCTCTTGAGAAACCTCTGGGTTGGGTAGGTAGCCTGAGCCCCCAAATATCTTATCTTTCTGTCCCCTCTCCTGCGGCACCAGGAAGCCCACGCTCCAGCGGCATCTATGCGGACAGCTGAGCAGCACCATCGCAGGGCTGGGGACAGCGTCACCTGCTTGAGAGTCACGCACGTGTACCCGTCCACTCTAGAGGCCTGGTCTGCACAGCCCACTGCGGAGGGCCCAGCCGCTATGCTGATCTCAGCCCCTCATGTAGGTCCCTGGGGGGGGCTGGTTGCCAGACTGCTACTCAACCAGAGGGGACTGTTACACACATTCCTAATGGGCAGCTGGAGGCGCCGAGGCCCAGGCTTCTCCCCCCACCATGAGTGACCGAGCCCAAGCTGGGGTGTACGCTAGACACCCTCACAGGGGCCACTTGCCTCAGATTTCCACTTCGGTCGCCTGAAGCCAAGTGCTGGCCATCAGGACTGACCTGCATGACCCGCACCCCGGCCTTCGCGTCCACGGGCGTCCCGTTCTCGCTGCCCCGGTCTGGGAAGTGTGACAAGTCCTGCAGGTGCTGGATGTCGTTCTCCACATACACTACCTTCAGCAGGGTCTGCGGGGGCGGGGGTCAGGTGGTAAGCAGCTCTGCAGCACCTCCGCAATTCTGCCCCCCACTCTTCATCAGTAACAGGGCTCCAATTTCAAGCTGGGAGTTTCACCATTCAGAATAATAACCGTGTCTTAGCCTTTCTTGTAGTTAAGAGGAGGTTGTGTGAATAAATTCTGGTCAATGAAATGTAAAGCAAGCAGGAAGTCTTCTGCGCCCTGGAACTCAAATGCACTGACCAGAGTGCCAGCAGCCATGTTATTGCACCATGAAGACAAAAGCCACTCGTTCAAAATGGCAGGGTGGGGAGCTGGAAGACTTTTGGGTCTCTAAGGTCTTTTTTGCATAAAAGAACTGGGATGTAGGCCAGAAATGCAGGGTGGTGGTGAGAAGATTCACTAGAGACAGATTGGCAGATCTGCTGAATACACTGGAAAGGGGAGCAGTGGGCGAGACAGGAGAGGTCTGCCGCACCACATGTGGGTCAGCTCCCTGGCCGGAGATCGAGCTCAGGCCTCAGTGGTGATAGTGCTGAGACTTTACCCCTTGGCCACCAGGAAGGCCCTGGGTCTCTTAGGTCTTTCTGCAGCTGCAAAACCAGCCGGACTGGTTACTTCCACACTATTTTTGTGAGTCAGAAAACCTAACGTTTACCTCTTGTTTTTAGTTTTTCTGTTATGTGCAGTCAAGCATAGCACGTATGTCACAGGTGCAGAAGAGACACTGGGTTGGGGGGGGGTAAATGGAGTGATAAGGCGTGCCCGCTACACGCATGTGCGTTAAGGAGCCCTTGTGTATTAGGCACACTGATCTCTTTCAGGTTTTCCAATTCACCCAGACTGCACCACATCAGGGCCTTTGTACAGGTAACACCCTTGGTGTGGGACACTCTCTGCTCCCCTCTGACTCCTCCCAATCCTCTGTGACGCAGCTTAGTTGTCTCTTTCTCCAGAAAGCTGCCCCGATGCTACTGAGAAGCTCAAATGAGAGCTGCAGGTCCCACTAGCGCTGCGCCATCTTCCCTCATGATTTTCATCAGGCTGCGATTGCACCACACTTTGTAGTGGCTGCCATACCCTCCCTAGACGGGGTGTCACGAGGGCAGAAGGGTCTGTCATGGGTGGGTCCCCAGCATGCAGCACCGCACGGAACAGACCTCAGCAAGTACCGCAGAGAACAGTGTGGGAAGCAGGTCTCTGCCCTTCAGAGAAGCCCCTCACTGACATAGCAACACCCACCATTTCTTCAGCAAAGTGGTATCTCCCAGCCTCCCATCACGGCTCTCGGGGTCCTGCCAGCCCACTCAGGGACCCTCCCTCAAGGCCTCACTGTGTGGCAGGTGGACAGAAAGGGCAAGTCGCTGTCTGGTTTGGCCCATCAGGTGCTTTCCCAGGGAGTTCTGACTTAGACTTGGAGAACAATTTCATTTCTATTGATTGTGTTGGCTTTCCTGGAGTAAGTACACACACTCACCTGGGGAGCAGGAGTGGACTGGCAGAAAGGATGAACTATGCCACCTCAGAAAGGGGGGGGAGGAAGCAAGAGAGGGAACCAGATAATGACCCACTTTGGTGCCCCAGTGAAGTCTAACACTCGGGTTCATCAGACTCCATCCTGTCCCTACTTTCTAGCTTTAACTTGGTCTTTGGTCCCCCTGAAAGAGGGTTCACAGTGAAGTCACTCACGTTGCTGAAGATGTTTTTCTGCCAGTGAGAGTCAGGGCTGCTGTCCATGTTCCAGAAGCGGATGGTGTTGTCTGAGGAACAAGTCAGGAAAGATCCTGACGGCAGACAAGCTCTCCGATCTTCAAACTCAGGATACACCTACAAACCCCAGAGGACAAGGCACAGGGTGACTCTTACAGGCGCTTCAATGACAGTGCTATGACATACTGCTACATTTGGGGGGAAAAATAAGCCTTAGATAAACAGCCATAGAAGAATGCCTTGTGGGTTAAAAAAATACACAAGGAAAAAGAATATGAACTACCACCATACATCATAGGCCCCATTTTCAGCCCAGGTCACAAAGCATCCCTGTAAATAAACTTCCAAGAAAAATAGGCAGCTTAGTCAACAAGCGCCAAACACAAAAGGAAACAAGGTACTTTGAGCAGGAAGCAGCAGAAATACCAGCGCTTCAAATACTGGGATACCAGACAGAACATAAAGTAACTATTTAATATGTTTAAAGAAACAAAAGAACTCTCACAGGTTATAAATATGAAGAACCAAGGAGAAACTCTAAAGGATAACCAAACGGGTTATCTGAAAAAGAAAAAAACAGATTTATATAAATGAAAAAGAAAATATTAAGAAACAAAGATTAAGACAGTTGAAAAGAAAATGAGCCAACTGAAAGACAGTATTCAGAAGACAGCTCAGAGAGATGACACAAAGAGATTTTGAAATGTGGAAGGCTGGGTTCTGAGAAGATGACAGCAGCAGCACAGATTTTTTAATCCAAAATCCGCCCCCCAACAAAAAACTTCCAGAAGCAAAACCAAAGCCCCAGACATCAAACCCTGTGTTATCTGTAACAGACTCTTCTTAGATCCAAGGACACATCCAGCTTAAGAGTGAAGGAATGGAAAAATAGATGCCATGTCAATAGTAAATGAAAGGAGCTTTGAGTATCCATAGCAATGTCAGACAAAATAAGCTTTATGTCAAAAATTGCTTTAAGTGACAAAGGGCATTAGATACTGATAAAAGTGTCAGTCATCAAGAAGACACAACAAATAGGGCCTCCCTGGTGGCGCAGTGGTTAAGCGCTGCGCTGTGGAGCTGTCAGCAGCGGCGATGAGAGTTCGACGCCTGGCTGGGGAGATTCCCATATGGTGCAGCAGACCCCTCCTGCCTCGCCCACTGCTCCCCTCAGCAGTGTGTTTCTCTCCATCTGCCTGTTCTGCTCCCCACTCTGTCTCTGGTGAACCCTCTCGCCGTCCCATGCCTCTGGCCTGTACCCCAGCTTATTATGCATAAATAAATAAATCTTTAAAAAAAAAAAAGACACAACAAATAAATACCCACGAATCACTAGAGAAATCCAAGTCAAAACCTCAAGCTGCACACTTCCTAAATGCTAAGATGGCTAAAAAAAAACAAACAACAACAAAAAAACCCCAAACTCATGTTGGCAAGGATGTGGAGAAACTGGAATCCTAATATGTTGCTGGTGGGCATGATAAATGGTGCAGCTGCTGTGGAAAAGTTTAGTGGTACCTCAGAAAGTTAAACAGAGAATATATGCCCAGCAATTCTGCTCCTGGGTATATACCCCAAAGGACCAAAAAAAAAAAAAAAAGTTCAAACAAAGCTTGCACACAAATGTTCACAGCAACACTATTCATAAGAGCCAAACTTGCAAACAACCCAAATGTCCACCAGGTGATGAAGAGATGTAGAATTAGCCACACAACAGAATATTATTCAACCTTCAAAAAGGAATAAGGTACCAAAACTTGCTACATCATGGATGAATCTGAACACATTATGCTAAGTAAAAGCCAGACACGAGCATGTATGATATAATTCCATTTATATGAAATATTCAGCATAGGCAAATCCATAGTGACAGAAAGCAGATAGTTATTGCTAGGTGCTGGAAGAAGGAGGGAATGGAGACATTGTACAAAATTTCTTTTTGTGGCAGTGAAAATGTTCCAGAACTAGATAGTAGTGATGGTTGCACAAGACCGTGAATGAACTAAATACTATTGAGTTGTCCATTTTAAAATTATGTAAATGGTAAATTTTATGTTATATGTATTTTACCATAATATATATGTGTACACTTACTCTCCCCCCCCAATAAATAAAGTCATTGATTCAGTGTAACTATTTTAAAATGATTAACTGGGGATATTCTAATCCCATCATCCCCTATGTCTTTGAGGACTAGAATTCTGATAGGACCAATCCAATATCTATGAGTATCCCTGGCACCCAAATTGTGACTTTGAACTGAAAACTAAACCAAACCAGACCAGGGTTTCTTGACAACTAGCTAATTCCAGGTCTGGGACAGGAAAAGCCACATGAGCCCAGAACATCTTGTCATCCCAGAGAGCAATGTCACAAAAAAAATTTTGTCCAGGGGGCTCAGGAGTCAATTTAAAGAGGCTCCAAAGGGTGAGAGATGGGACAATCTTGAGTTCCAATAATGCAGTGGATTAAAATATATCCAATATACTAAATATATGAGTTTATAATGAGATTAAATAAAAATAACTAGTTACCTTTAGAGGACAGGGAACCAATTCATTATCTTGAGAACTGGTAAGTAAAGGGAAAGAATCAAGCATTTATCCTGCCTTTCCTATATGAAGTGTACCACTGGCTGACCAAATGGTAGATGAGGGGAAGTGTCTCTTCATATAGGTAGTCCAACTAATAAAAAGAAAATGATAGAATTAGAATATCACCATATTGCAAACCCCGATGACAAATGGATTGAGGCGTTAAGCATCAACAGCTGCTAACAATAATGGATAAACTGTACATTTTGTGTGTGTGCTCTTCTAAATCTGTTTTCTTTTTAAATCCTGAAGGCTAGAGAGACAGGATCTTAGAGTTACACATGAAGACAGAGAATGGGGTTGAGGCACTTCTTAAATCCATACTGGCTGAGAATTTTCCAGAAATGATAAAAGGATCTATCCATAGATACTTTTGAGAACATCTAGATAAAAATAGCAAGCAGATACAAAAAAAGTGAACTGAAAGACACATGGTTAGTTGATACGGGGGTGAGGATGAAGGCAGGTTGGGGGTAGAGGTGATCAAAATAGCCTTTAGTCTTATCTTTAGTTTTATCACCTTGTAATGGAAGGCAAATTATATTCCTCTACAAATTTTTTAAATTATTTAAAATCCATTCTTGTTAAGAGGGCCAAGTGCTATGGGCAGAAACAGCAGATCCATGAAGGTAGGCGGACTCTGTCAAAAGGTCGAGTAATGCTTCCTCGAAAGGACAGTTATTCCTCCCAATTTTGAGTTGTGCTACTGAAAATGTTATTTTTTTTTAAACTTTTTTTAAAGATTTATTTATTTTTGTGTAGAAGAACTGCGGTGTAGGCCAGAGGTGAGGGTGGTGGTGGCGAGAGGATTCACCAGACAGAGTGGGGAGCAGAACAGGTGGCTCTGCTGAAATACACTGCTGAGGGGAGCAGCGGGCAAGACAGGAGAGGTCTGCTGCGCCATGTGGGTCAGCTCCTAGGCTGGGGATCGAACTCAGGCTGCAGCAGTGATAGTCTGAGACGTCAACATTAGGCCACCAGGGAGATCCCTACAAATGTAATTTCTCTAGGACAAACACTCCTAGCAGTAGCGTGAGAAATTTTCAGAAAAAAAGTAGAACACAACCCTTTCTCCTCCTAGCATCTTCTCTACAAGAAGTACTTAGAACAGCTTCAGAGAATTAAATATCCCCACAGCTTCGTTCTCCAAAAATAAAAACTTCGTCACTTAAAAAAAAAAAAAAAAGCAACAAAAGGCCCCTCCACAGCAAGCTCTCGAGGGGCACCAGCTTCTGCTCTCCCCAGGGGTCATGGGCCTCACTCCTGCCTTTCTGGAGGCCTCTGCTCCAAGGCCACGTCCTCAGAGGGGCCTTCCTGACCTCTTTTCTCTTCAGAACAGCAAGCGCCTTTAACGCCCCCTTGACCCGACTCTCTCTCCTTCTCCGGGATGACCCAGAGCCGCTCCTGGCATGTCTGTAGTGGGCTTTACCCCCCAGCCAGCCCCACAAGAGCAGGACTTTCGTTTCCTTCCCAGCTGTGTCCCCAGCACCTAGAACAGCCCCTGGCACAGAGCAGGGGTCCGTGAACATCTTTCCAAGGGATGGCTGAAGCCTGCAGACGCTGTCTCCAGTTGAGCCCCCACATGAGGGCTGAGTGGGGCAGAGGGAGGAAGGGAGGGGCTCACCTCCACGTTCCAGACGTAGGAGCTGTGGAAGAGCTCCGACCACACCTTGCCTACTTTGTTGATGTCTTTGATGTCCCAGATGTAGATGCTGTGGTCCTTATACACGCAGGACAGCCATTGGTGGGCAGGGTCGAAGGTCAGTGCCACCATATCTGGGTAGACTGCTTCTGCCTTCCTGCAGAAGAGGAAGCTAACAAGGCCACACAGGTCATCGATCACCATCAGTGTCACTGCAGTGACAGCAGTCTCTGGTGACACCTGAGCTGCCCCCTGCTTGGCAGTGGCATGGCAGCCACTCTCCCATACCAAGTTCTTTTTTCCCCCTTCGCTATTGCTCTGATTTGCTTCTAACGGCCCCAGCTCAGCCCTTCCGCCCACTCAACGTGGCAGCCAGCCGGCTCTACACAAAGCCTGGTCAGGTAACGCCAATGCCCGAAATGCCCCGTGGCTGCCCCCTGGTCTCGGAACAGAGTCCCTTCATGAGTGATTCAGGGGCAGCATTCTCACCTCCCAGATTCCTCCTGCCACCTCCATCAATGCTCAGACTTGTCTGCGGCCACGCTGCCCCCAAACACTGGCTCTGCCCACGCAGCTCCTAGTGTTTCCCATACAGGCCAGGCCAGTGTGCTGTGCCTGGGAGGCCTTTACACTTGTTGCTGGACCCAGCTGTCCGCACTGCTGGCTCCTCCGCACCAGAGGCTTCCCCTGGCTACCCAGTTGGCACAGCCCTCCCAAGTCCTCTCCTCCACGAGTCCCCGCTTTATTTCACACAAGCACCTATGACCATCTGCAGTGTTCTTGCCTGGGTGCTTGTTTATCACCAGTCTCCCCCACTACACAGCAGGCTTCAAGGTGGCAGAGATTTTGCTGCCTCCTTGGAGCTGTCTCCTGCTTCCAGCCAGGAAGCACGGATGATGTCGGCAGGCAGGTGCCTTCCCCCCCAGGCAGTACCTGGGATCCAGCCCCTGAGCCACGTCTACCCCGAGGTAGTGAGGCTTGGGCAGGTTGGCGAGGTAGTGCAGGCTGTGGGCCTGGAAGATGCGGACTATCCCGTCTGTGCAGCCACAAAAGATGAGCTCCTCGCTGACACAGAGGCAGGAGGCCAGGGAGACCTGTGGGGGCAAAGAGGGCCCAAGTGGGTTTGGGGCTTCGCGTGGCCTGGTTCAGGGACATGGGGACTGACAGAACAGTCTCCGGAGAAGTCTTCTAGTTCCTTGGGTCTAAGGAGCCCATTTAGGCAATTTAAGATTTTTGAAATCAGAACACAGCACACAGTCAGTGGCGAAGGCAACGTGGCAGCAGGTGGGAGAGGTATGATGGGACCTCGGCTCCACCAGAAACTCAGTGTGTATGTGGAAAATTCAGACTCTGGAAAATTCAGGTAGGTCCCTTGCAGTAAAAGGGTTGAATTTCAGGCTTGCTTAAAAACAACTTCATAAAGATTATACCTCAAAGCCGCATAAGAAAAAGTTACTGAATACACAAGGGACTCTCGTCTGCCGGGACAGGCAGCAGAGGGGCAGGAGTGCCAGGCCTCTGGGCACAGATTAGAGGAGTTTTTACAGACCTGGAAGCACTTACCAGTCACTTAAGGCAACTCCTCAGGGACTGAACATCTACCTGGAAAAAACTTCTGACTTGCTTATAAGTTGCATGAATTCTAGCAAGAGGATTCAAATGAGTAAAACAACACTGGAGTTTAAACAACTAGGCGAGAGGTAGAACTTGGAATCTTGGAATCTTCCACACACCCTGATGCCCGTCACAGGGTTCCTAGCTAAGTGCTTTGCAAAGGTTATCGTGTGACTCCTATCAACTCTGAGGCAGGCAGCACTAGCTCCATTTCACAGGTAAGGAAACTGAGGCCCAGAGAGGGACAGTCACTTACCCACAGTGATACAAGGGAAGTCAAACTTAGACCCTGTATGATCAACGACTAGGCGGGGACACTGCTGTGTCCGAGGACACGTGTCCAGGGAAGTGTTTCCCCTACGGCGGAGAGGGAGGTGGGGTACCTTTAGGTTGATCCATTTCTCCAGCACCCTCTTCTCATTGAACTGGCACAGGAGGCCCGAGTAGGACACGCAGAAGGTATTGCCTGCCATCTGGCCCCGGCCACAGGCCACACCACAGAAGATGTTGTTGTGCAGCTCACCCAGGATGCCCGAGCGACCCACGAGGGGCACCGTGCCTGTCACCTAGAGGCAAAGCGGGGCACATTGAGCCACTGTCCACATGGCCTAGACCCCAACCAGGTCACGATGGGCCTTTGTGACCAGAAGATGTGACACAGCGAAACAGGAGGACTCTAAGTATGGCGGAGAGGAGAGGAACAGACAGAACACAGTTTCCAGGCAGAGTGGTTAGAGGCAGCAGCTGTCCAGGAAGCAGGACTGGCCCGTCAGGCAGGGAGGGGCTCCCTATCAGGGCGGGCAAGTCAGCACCTGGAGAGCAGGCCTTGAAGCGGAAGCCACTTGGAGAGGTGACGGAGCCTCTGAGACTACCGCCCTCAAAACTCAGGCAGAGACAGGCGTCTACACGGGCTCTCATGGGTACCCCCGGGCTGGAAACTCACCTTGGCTTCCGTGGAGACTTCCAAGAACCAGAACCTCACATGCCGGTTCCCAACAGTGACAAAGTAGCTGCTGTCCTCTGAGAAGGAGAGGGCGATGACCCTGCACGATACCTTGTTGGAGGCCACCACAATGTCTCTCTGGAAGAATCAGTGCAGAGGTTCAAGCTGGCACCCACCCCACTGGACTTAGTGCCTCTGCTCTCAGCCCCGCACTGCCCTGTTCCAGCTCGGTCTCTCTTGGGCCCTCCCGTGAGCTACATGACACGGATGCCTACGTGTGGTCCTGCCATTCCCAGTACAGAGGTGCCTGCGGCTCAGAGAGCGTCCCGTGTAAGGGCAAGTTCCAGAGCTGTCCCGAGAGTCCAAGCTCTGCAGTTGGGTTGCGGACAGGCACAGCTGGGAGACAGCGGCAACGCAACCCACAGGCCTCGCTCTGGGCCCCGCTGAGGGTTTCACAGGTAAACTCACAGAATCCCTGAATAACTCTATTAGGGAGGTGCTTGTCCCCTCACTGTGCCAGGCTCTGGGCGGGGGTGGGAGTACCAAGTGCTCAAGGCCACACAGAGCCAGGACTTGGAACCCACTTCTGCCGACTCTAAGTCCTCCCTCAGCTGTTCCAAAGTCCAGTCTTTCAGTGCTTATCAACTCAGTGAATTTTCCTGACTTAGAGACAGATACATCCATTTTGTAGATGAGGAAAGAGACTCATGAGGTATAAGTGGTCAACCGAAAAATAAGTACAGGGCCTCCCTGGTGTTGTAAGGGGTTAAGTCTGAGCACCACGAAACTAATGGCAGCCACTGCAGCACGAGTTCGATCCCCAGCCAGGGAGCTTCCCACATGGTGCAGCAGACCTCTCCTGTCTCGTCCGCTGCTCCCCTCAAGCAGTATACTTCAGTGGATCCACCTGTTCTCACCTCCCCACCCCCCTGCACTTCTGCCCTACACTGCAGCTCTTGTATGCATAAATAAATCTTTAAAAAAAAAGAAAAAGAACTATATAATTGAGTTGCGAGCTTGTCGGGGCCCTGTACAGGTGCCTAGAGCCAGGACGCGTGTGGGGTAGGCAGTCAGGGAATGTGAACGAGCCCCCACCGAATTTTCTTCCTTAGTTCTCCCAGTGCCCAAAACTCAGGGGCTCCCCTACCCCCGGCAGTCTCACCTTCCAGTCCCAGACGTTGAGCACCATATCATGCTGGTAGCCCATGGACACGATGTGCTTCATATTGGGGGAGAAGGCCACGCAGGCCACGCCGTACTTGTGGCCCAGCATCTCTGCCACCTGACTCTTCTCATCCACGTCCCAGATGCGCACAGCAGGCCTGTGCCCGTTCTGGGGAAGGTGGGGCCGTCACTGCCCCCGGGTTCTGACCAAGCAGGGCTAGAGGGGCTGTCAGGCTGAAGTTGGCACTGCCCCATGGTGGGCCCGCAAGCCTCCTTCACCATGTGCCATGGGGCTTTGCTGGATTGCCAGGATTCCTCACGGAATCCCCAGGCCTGCGAGGGGCCGAAGACATGGTCCCCAGACCCCTCCTCCCCCACTTGATCGTGATGACCACTCACCTCGCCCGTCACGATGTACTTGCCGTCGGGGGAGAAGGCCAGAGCACTCAGAGATTTCCTAGGTCAAGAAAAGGGGCTGAACACTGGTCCCACTGAGGGTGGCGGCCAGACCTCACAGCTCCTCACTCTCAGCTTCGGAAGAGTCAGGAGAGCCAGAGCGGCCTGTGTGCCCAGCGCAGCACGCTCCCTGCCTTTCCTGCTGCCAGGGGAATGGTGGCAGAGGCACAAGGAAACAGGGATAAAACGGGCAGACATCACGCTGAGGTGGTGTTCATGCTCCGCGGCCACCCACTCAAGTTCTGGAAAACCCATAACCAAGCAACATGCTTCCCTGATGCTCCTGGCTGGCCTGTGCGAGGCCTGAAGGGCCAGGGGAGTTTAAACACGTCTTCACAAGGTGTACTGTCCCCAGACTCTCTTCCCCTCTCTTCCTGTCTCTCAACCCTGTTTTTGTTTCCCTCACATGAGTAAACAGAGGAGGGGGCTGCCCCTTTCGGCTCCCGCCTCCGGGGGGCCCACGTGCAGACAGCTCACACGCAGGGGGAGGATGCCCTTGTGCTGGGGAGGTCCGGTCGGCAGCAGCCACCCTCACGTGACCGCTGCATGTCCCAGCCCTGGGCCCTCGCCTCTGCCTGGTGCTGTGCGGGCATCTCACACAGGCTCTGTGATGCCAAGACTCTCACGAGCCAGTTTTCATTTTAATTTCCTGACTGTATTGTGGTTTTGAAGAATCATGTCTTTCTTTAATATACACTGAAGTATTTAGAGGTACAGGGGCATCATGCCTGCAATCTGCTCTCAAATGGTTCTGGAGAAAATTAATATGTATATACACAGAAGGATGAAGCAAACGTAACATTAACATTTGGAAAATATGGGTAAAAGCTCTTGTACTAGTCTTGTCAGCCTGAAGTTATTTCAATATAAAAAGCTTAAAAATTGCCAATGCCCAGACCTCACTAGAGCAATTGACTCAGCCCCCTCTGGGGTTGAGGCCCAGGGGTCCTGAAACTCCCTCAGTGAAAAGCTGCACTCTGGCCACACCAAGAGAGCGCCACCCTAAGAGAGCTGCACCAGTGGTCAAGAGAGGACACCACCGGGCCTCCCTGGTGGCGCAGCGGTTAAGCACTGAGCTATGGAGCTGTCGGCAGCAGCGACGCGAGTTCGACACCTGGCCAATAAGATTCCCACATGGCGCAGCAGACCTCTCCTGCCTCGCCCGCTGCTCCCCTCAGCAGTGTGTTTCCATCACTCTGCCTATTCTGCTCCCCACTCTGTCTCTGGTGAATCCTCTCGCTGGCCCACGCCTCTGGCCTGTACCCCAGCTTGTATGCATAAATAAATAAATCTTAAAAAAAAAAAAAAGAGAGAGAGGACACCACCATGGCAGCTCCTTCCGATCAAGGTCACCTATGCTGCAGACTACAGGAACCAGGGAGGCGACAGGCAGGCTGAGAGGAACTGGGGTGGGGGTGGGGGTGCTCTGGCAAACACCGCAAGCTCCAGCCCATCCTGGCCACGGGGCACCAGGACCAGAATCTCCCTTTTTCCAAATGAGAGGGGGAATCAGAACTTCTGTATAAAACCATTCACATGTCAACAAAATCCAGTCTGTGAAACACATTGTCAGCCTCTGGTTCATGATTAGCACCCCACGGACATTCTCCTGACAGGAGGTAGCTGGGGTATTTCCTGAGAGGGCCACGGCTCGGAAAGAAGTGTGTCGCTTGAGACCACAGAGCCAACAGGCACTTGAGCCGGGACCGGAAGCCGGTCTGCCCTCACCGCTGACCAGAGGGGCCACAGTCAGCCATAGGAGGTGAGCAGCCCCTTCCAAGATGAAAGCTGCATCTGCCATCCCATAGGACCTGCACATCTTAGGGACAATAAGGGAAGAAGAAAATATAGACCTCATTCCTCCAGCTGGAGAACCAGGTCAAAGAAGCTTGAGCTAAACCCAGGAGTGACAGGGGTGCCTCTCCAAGGTCACGACCCAAGTGGGACCAAAGCCGCAGGATGATACAGTGACCAATTACCTCCGAGGCAGTGCCCAGGGCGTGGACTTGGGCCTGCCTAGGGCCAAAGACCTTCTCCCTTAAATCAGTGTACTAGACACTGCTCTATGTGAAAGAGAAACAAAATCAAAAGTCTCTGCCTTCAGAGACCTCACAGTACAGGAGGGAGAGAGTGAATAGCATCCATGAGGAAATGAGCCCCTGAGAAAAAAGTGTATTTTGTAAAGAAGAAAGCAAGGAAGGGAGAGAAGCACATCCCCAGTCTATCAAAGCACTACAGCCGCTTCCACACACCCAGCCAGATATCCAAGCCCCTCCCCAAGGCCCACATGAGGGGCATGTTCTGGCTATACCCTTCCTCTCCAGCCATACCCTCCATCACCCACACCCAATCTGGGCACGCGGGCCCCCAGCTGGTCCCTCTGCTCGGAATGCTTCCCCGCCCTGTCCCGGGTCACCAGCTCAGTATCTTCAGGCCTCAGCCTCCAGGTGGCCTTCCCGAGCCCTCTGATAGAGCTTTTTCCCTACTCTGCCCACAAACGTGCCAGACCAAACCCCACCATTTCCCTTCCTGTGACCCCACGGGAAGGTCACAGTCAGCTGGCAACCTGTTGACTGGTCTAGTCGGTTTCCCCTACTGAGCTGTAGGCTCTAGAGAGCAGAGCACCTCATCCCCCTGCTCACTGCCGTGTCCCCAGCACCAGGCACGGCACCAGGCACAGGGCAGGCACTGGGAATGTCCCTGAGCGAATGGGCGAGAAAGTGAGTGAGTCACCCTCCCACAAGCACTTCCAGGTAATGTGGAGGGATATGCCAACCCCCGCGCCCCGGCCCCATGCCCAGACCCCACCTACCTGGCAGTATTAAAAATGTGCTGCTGCTTGTTCTCCTTGGGGTTCAAAATCACCACCACACAGCTGCAGAGAAAGAGGAAAACGTGCCCAAAGGGAGAGAGTTTTAGACAACTCCACTCCAACAGAAGAGGCCTGCATAAGCAGAAGATTCTGTCTCCGGCTCACTCTGCCTCTCTCTGGGTGTCTACGCAGGGAATTGCCATGTGCTTAGCAGCATTATTATTATTATCATGATTGTTATTAATCTACCCTGAAACAGAAACCAGTAAGTCCTCATCCTCACAACTGCCAGCTGAGGTCAGGAATCTTAGCCCCTTTCAGAGACGAGGAGACTGAAGCCAGAGAGGGAAAGCCTTTTGCCCAGGGCCGCCTAGCAGGTCAGGCACAGAATGGGGGTGCGAATCATACCTGTCAGAGCCAAGGGCCCACCCAGTCCTCTAACCTGGACTGTTTCCCGAAGACTAAATAACAGACAGTGTTCATCAGGAACGAACAGGGGTCTGCCCTGCCCTGCCCTTCAAAGGTAGGGGATCCCTCTGGTTAGAACAGTGCCAGGCCATCTCAGCGTTTACGACGGGGCTTCAGTCCCATGATGCCCCTAGGTTGGCATCACTAGTTCTGCTCTGTAGACGTCAAGCAGACGCTTGGCTCTGGGCACAAATCCAGGCTGCCTGACACCACGGCCTGGCTGCCAGCCACCTGGCCTCCCCACCATTGGGGAGCTGCCTCCCCACAATTGCTGTCGCCCCCACGTGCTGTCCCCGTGAGGCTTGCATCGCGCTCACTGCAGCCTGGTTACTGTCTCGAACACATGTGGGTGCACGCAGCCCTAGCCACAGCCCTCAGGGGTGGGCATTAGCCGTATGCTACAGATGGAGATGCTGAGGTTCAAATTCACCACGAGGCCTGACCTCCGGAGCGGTGACTGGAGGTGGAGGCCCCGGCCCTCACTCACCCTGCCAGGTAGGCCACATGGCCCGTGCTGGGGTCACAGGTGAGGCCGCTGCTATTCTGGGCGGTGATGCCGAGCACCTTCTCGAGTGACACCTGCGGGGCGAGGGGGATGGAAGGCCCAGTCAGAAGCACCTGCCCGGCAGGCTGTAAGTGGCACAGCTGGCTCAGCCTGTCGTCCAGCCCGTGCCGTCCGACACACTCGCTGAGCGGTGAGTCCTGCTAGGACAGCTAGGACTCCGGCTAGGACTCCGACACAGTGGGGGCCTGGGGGCATAGCAAGGCGGGGAAGAAAGTCGAAATCCCTGCCCTCTTGGAGCTCACACATTCTGGTGGTCATGGGCTAGGACACAGAAAGTAAGCAAGAAAAATATGTAAAACAGATATCAGGTGATGATAGAAGAGAAAAAAACAAAGCAGGGAAGGGTGATAAAGGGTGAAACAGTGCAAAACTTGGAGGACGCTCACGGCTTATGGGTTCTCACTGTGCACTGACAATTGCAAGACACAGCTCCATTTTAGGGGGCAACCAGCACCAGGGTTTACTGACAAATGAGTGGCTGAGGTAAGAAAAGCGTTTCTAAGGTCACCAATGGCTGGCTGTTCTACACCAGAGAGCATCCATGGGTCTAGCTGTCCCAACCAAAAGCGGCTGGTGCAGGATGGCGCTGTCCCTCCCCTGAGAGCCTGGACCTGGTGGCAGAGGTGAGCGAGGACCAGGATCCTACTTATCCGTGGCAGCTGGGGGTCGTCTGGGGTGGCGCTGGGAAGCCATGCGGAACTGGGCTGGGCAGCTCTCAGAGGAGGTGCCAGCGAACCAGACACCAGTGGTACAGCTCCTTAGAAATGCTGGACAGAGGGCCTCCCTGGTGGCGCAGCGGTTGAGCGCTGCGCTGTGGAGCTGTTGGCAGCGCGGATGCCAGCTGGGGAGATTCCCACATGGTGCGGCAGACCTCTCCTGCCCCGCCCGCTGCTCCCCTCAGCAGTGTATTTTTGATCTGCCTGTTCTGCTCCCCACTCTGTCTCTGGTGAGCCCTCTCGCTGCCCCATGCCTCTGGCCTATACCCCAGCTTGTATGTATAAATAAATAAATCTTTAAAAAAATTTAAAAAAAAAAAAAGAAATGCTGGACAGAGGGCCTCCCTGGTGGCGCAGGGTTTAATGTCTCAGTGCCATGAAGTTATCGACAGATGCTGTGGGACCTGAGTTTGATTTATACTTTTATCTTCATTTTACAGATGAGAAACTGAGGCACAGAAAAGTGTGTAACAGGAAAAACGTAAGGTTATGCTCAGGCAGTCTGGGTGGAGGCTGTACATTCCACCACCTGGCTGTATCACCTCTCTGAAATGGCTATCACTATTCCTCTCCTTTCTACACAGTTTAAGTTCACAAAGAACTTTCAGGAACATATAGGATAAGGGTTAAGAAGCATGGGGCATTGGTGAGAGATTAAGGTGGGTGTCCACTTTAGGCTGGAGTTCAAGTAGGCCTCTCAGATTAGGGATATTCAGGCTGAGGTCTGAAGGATGAGAAGCCAGCCAGGCAGACAGCAAGCAGCAAAAAGCCTCAAAAGAGGACTCACCAAACACATCACCAAACACAAGCGCTAGGAGGCAATAAAGAATCTGGAGCTTCAGGAAGACAGAAGCATTGCTAAGGGAGAAAAAAGGAGGTACAGCCTGAGAGATGGGCAGGGGCCTTGCAGCCAGGAGTGAGTGACATGGTCAGAGTGGAGCAGGAAGATCACCAGCAGCCACCATGTAGCCATTCTTTATCTAAGCAAGCAAGTCATTCACAATTTCAGTTCACCTCCCTGCAGCTCCATGGCGTGGTTATTGTTATAAGAATAGACTGCGTGGCTCAGGGAGCAGTTTTAAACTTGCTGCAGTGTTAATGGAATTCCTTATAACTGCTCTAAATTCCCCTTGTTTCTTTCACGATTTAGGAACTGTTCCGTACTCTCTCCTCCCTCAGCGCCCAGGCTGGCGGCTGAGATTTTACAAATATTACTCACATCCTCTCCATAATTTTGAATGGCACTGAGAAATAAGAGTCCCACCTATTAAGGGAGAAGGAAAGAGAAGGTGGCGTGGAGCTGAGGGTCATCTGGGACAAGCGGGACTGGAGGATGAATCCCGGGGCCGACCACAGGCCGAGTTGGAGGTGAGGTCAACAAAAATGGAAGGGTCCAGAGACTCCCAAGGTACAAAAAGGATCGCGGGAAGGCGGGGCTGGGAGGTGATTAGAATTAAAAGGCACTGGAGGGGACAGGGCCGGGGAGGAACCCTGGAATACTCCAAGGGCTCAGGGTGGGGTCAGGGGCTAGGAATCCTGCGCAGTATCAAAAGATGGGGAAGTGGGAGGGGCCCTGAGAAGGGGCGTGGCTTAGGAGTCGAGGCGGGGCCAAGGAACAGTCGGCTGGGACCAGCCCAGGCTGGTAGGCGGGGCCAAAGATCTAAGGGCGGGACCGCGGAGCCTCGGTAGCCTGGGAACTGGGATGGGAAGGGCAAGCAGCTCCTCACCCGGTTCTGCACCGAGTCTTCAGGCGCCGCTGAGAGTCGCGTCCGCCGCCGGAGGCAGAGCGGTGGAGCGGGGGGCGGTGAGGACTGGGTCCTCCGTCCCGGAACTCCCGCCATGACAG
The DNA here is from genome assembly GCA_004024925.1 of Scalopus aquaticus. Taxonomy (NCBI): domain Eukaryota; kingdom Metazoa; phylum Chordata; class Mammalia; order Eulipotyphla; family Talpidae; genus Scalopus; species Scalopus aquaticus. Next base: position 52,713 of record PVIJ01006029.1, read on the forward strand.
TTGGCAGCTTCTCAACTGCATCGTTCCGCGCGTAACCGCCAGCCCCCAAGGCCGCCATCGTCGCTCCGGAGCAGGGCGCCCGTTGCACCCCTTAACCGCCGCCGCCGCCACGATCCATTCGAATAGCGAACAGCCGCGGGAAAGCCGGCGCTGCCGCCCATTGGTCGCGGCGGCCTTCCGCTCTAGCCAATCTTAGGGCTGCCGGGCGGTGCTTTTGACCAATGGGAGCTGAGGGGCGGGGCGGGGCGCACGGCAGGGTGGGGCTACGGCGAGCCTACTTGCTGCTTGCTCGGGCTTCCTGGGTTTTTTAAGATACAATCTGCGTTTTCATCACTGACTGAAATGTACAGGTTGTAACTTTTACAAGACTAAGGCCAACCGTCGGCCCTTCGCTTTTTCCTACCTACGCCTATCCGCTCAATGATAGTCGCCCGGATGTAAGCGTAAGGTGGAGCCCAAAGTGATTGAGGACCGGGAGCAAGCTCAGACACATCGTCTCGGCGCCGCTCTTCCACCACGTGACAAGGTCAAGTGACTAGGGCTGCAGTGTGCAGCCATATTGGTGTGTCCCGTTCATCACGTGACGAGGACGCGCCGTGCTGACGTAGACGGGTGGTAAAGCGTTTCTCCCCCGACACGTGATCAGGCACTAAGAGCAGTCACGTGAGCAGACCGCGCGGGCGGGGCGGGACGGGGCTCGACTGCGCTCCTCGAGGGCCGAAGTGCGGCTACAGACCCGGCAGAACTCAACGGGGCTGGACGGCCATGCCCAAGTACTGCCGGGCGCCGAATTGCTCCAACACTGCAGGCCGACTCGGCGCGGACAACCGCCCTGTGAGCTTCTACAAGTGAGCACAGCGCGGGGCGGGGCCTTGTGGGGGCGGGGCCTTGTGGGGGCGGGGCCATTCAATCCGCAGGTGTCTAGAAACATGATTAGCGAGCTGGAGAGACGGTATTCCCAGCATTTTCCCGGAGTCCAAATTCTCGGACGTACAAAAGTGCAGATATGCGAAACAGCAGGGGCAAACTATTAACTCCAGGTAGGGAACGAGGTGAGAAGGAGAAAGGGAAGGCTGTGTGGGGAGAAGAGGTTGGTCCGGGCGCTGGAAGGTTGCCCACTTATCATCGCACATTTGAGACTTCTCCAACTCAAAACCTCTGAAACTGAGCTCCTGATCGTTTTTCCCTCAAAACCTTTCATAACTTTTCTTATCTTACTTAATAGCTTACACTGTCCTTGTTGTTCAGGTTACAAACTTTAAAGCCCTCCTTACCTCTTTATTCACACTTGAGAAAGTAAAAATTAGCTTAAGCTGTAAAAAACAAGCACCCCAAAAAACTCTTGCCATTTCTTTGGCTGGAATATCAGACTCGGTAAACATCAACTGAAAAGTGTAGGGAAGAAAAATTTCTGTGTTTTTCTAGTAGACAGGCTGCAATGTAAATGACACATTCCCCTTTGAGTGTCTACAGAGGAAACTTTGTTCTCTAAAATTAGACTGTCGCCAACCTTGCTGTTTGAAATTCTATCAGTAAGAATGAAACATCTCACTTACTGTCTGGAAGAGTTAAGTCACTTTCACATGGAGTGAAAGTAAAGGCTTTCTGGACACACTATTCCATATCTGTCTGACCTTCATTGCTTCCAAAGAGAGGAACTGTTGCCTTGCGGGGCGGCAATGTTGGAAGTGGCACAGTATGGAGAAAAAAATGACTCAAAAGTCAAGTAGTGAGAGAGAAAAGGTCACCTAGGTGGGGTCACTCTCTGGAGATGCAGCCTCAAGTCTCACTTCTCTGAAGATATGATCACCTTCCCCTGGCCCAGTCTCCACTTTTATTAGAAGGGGTTAGATTAAGGGAAGGTGGGCAGTAGGGAGGAAGGTGCCACGTGGGGATGTGGATTGGGGATGCATCATAGTCTTACAGCAACTAGGGGGCCAGGGAATAGGGGAAGTTGCCCTGTGGGGTGCCAAAGCTGTTACTGCTCAAAGCATCCTTCCTCTAATCCTATTTGCATTTAACTTCCTATTGAAGTGGTCTAGCTGGTTATGCTAATCTGGCCATAATGTCTCCTGCTGTTTTCAGCAGATAGCCTCAAACTTTTGTCCTGGAAGAGGGTCCCTGCCTGACTCTTCATTCTGGCTTCACCCAGGATTTGGCACCAAACTATATCCCAGGGACAAAGGGTAGGGGCTGGGGATCCCATAAGGAACCTGTGCCCACTTTGCCATGTAGACCTGCTGTTGGTACCTTTATACACAATTCTGCTTTACTTAGAGCCTATGCAAACACTGTTTCATGTACATTTTACTTAAACTTCACCTTACCCCCGTAAACCCAAATAATAAACTCTTACCTATTCCTTTGGTGAGACTCTCCAAGTCTGGTGGACAGTCTCCCTCATGGCCATGGTAAATGAGCTTGTCTTTGTTGTACTTAGGATTTGTCCCTGGTGGCCTTAGTCTAAGTGGGCCAGGACATATTCCTCATCCAATCCATCATCAACTCCTGCTGGCTTTCCCGTTAAAGTCTGCCTGGAGTTGACCACTTCTGAACCCCCTGCTCTGCTCCCACTCTGGTCCTAGCCATTATCACCTCCCAACTGCACTGGTTTTCTAGACACTTCCTTGATCAACCTGCTCCCACAGTCTGTTCCCCTCACAGGGAATCTATGACTATCTGAGTCAGATCAGGGTCCTCCCACTCTATCTAAAACAAAGTGAGACTGGAGCAGGCAGAAAGCAGGCCCACAAAGCCCTGCAGGAGGTGGATTTCTAGTATGAGTGACCTCATCTCTCCCTCCACCCCTTGCTCTGTTCGCAATGCTGGCCAACTCCATGTTTCTTTAGCACACCAGGCACGCTCTTGCCCTGATTTTTTTTTTAACATTTATTTATGCATACAAGTTGGGGGTGTAGGCCAGAGGTGTGGGGCTTTAGAGGATTCACCAGAGACAGAGTGGGGAGCAGAACAGGCAGATCTACTGAAATACACTGCTGAGGGGAGCAGCAGGGAGACAGGAGAGGTCTGCTGTGCCATGTGGGAAGCTCCCTGGCTAGGTATCGAACTCGTGCAGCAGTGGCTCTGGACAGCTTCATAGTGCTGCGACTTGCACCACCAGGGAGGCCCATTGCCTTGGTGTTTGTGAGGTGGTGTCTTGTGGTTTTGATTTGCATTTTCCTGATGTTGAGCACTTCTTCAACTGCTGGTTGGCCGTTTGTAAATCTTCTTTGGAAAACTGCTTATTCAAATCCTTTGCCCATTTTTCAGTTGGATTATTTGTTTAAAAAATCTTTAACAGGTGTTTTCAAACACACACGTATCCATTACTCAGTTTTAGCAGTTTAACTTTTTGCCAAACTTTTTCATCCCTCCTCAGACCTTTAGTGCAGTATTTTTTAAATGTTTTTAAAGGGTTTGGGGGGTTTATTTATGCAGTGTTTTAATGTAAATTCCAGATATTAGGTCTTTTACCCATACATATTTCAGAGTGTCTTTCCAACAGATGCCTATTTTATAAATATTTAGAAATCAATAGAATTATCACAACTAGCAAAATTTCTTACACTTACCTAACACTCATTTTTTCCCAACTGTGTTAAAAGGTCTTTTCAGGGAAAGGTTTGTTGCTGACAAGGCTCACATTCTACATTTCAACTGATCTTTCTTATATTTCTTTTAATCTCTCACCCTACCCAGGTCACAAGAGTATAGGATCTCCCACATTCCAGATTTGTCTGACTTTGTAAACTACTTTCTCAGGTTCTTGTAGAGGAACAGATTGGGGGCAGCTTGGAGAGTGGCCTGGTCAGGGAACTAGAAAGGGGGCTCCTAACCACAATAATCCAGGCAGGAGAGAGTGGAGGCTGATGGGAGGGGCAGTGGAGGTGGGAGAGGTAGGTGGACACTGGTTGTTTAAAAGGGGCAGCTAAAGAACTGGACATGGCCCTGCATTGCGTGCTCTGGTGGGAGGCAGGCCCAGTTTCTAACCTAGGCGAGGCAGAAGCTGCAGTGTAAGGACCCGACAGTGTGAGTGTCCTCAGAGGGGTGGGGTTGGCCCTAACGTCGCTGACTCACCTCTCTGGCAGGTTCCCACTGAAGGATGGCCCCCGGCTGCAGGCCTGGCTGCGGCACATGGGCCGTGAGCACTGGGTGCCCAGCTGCCACCAGCATCTGTGCAGCGAGCACTTCACGCCCTCCTGCTTCCAGTGGCGCTGGGGAGTGCGCTACCTGCGCCCAGACGCAGTTCCCTCCATCTTTTCCCCAGCGCCCACCAAGGTGAGCATCTGACCTCCAGCCTTTTCCACCTGGAAATAGTCTGTGGCATCTCCAGCCCTTCTTTCCTGAGGGAAGTCTGTAGACAGTCTTGGAGTCCTGCCCTGATGCCCACTCACCCATCCCACATCCTGTCTTGCAGAAGGAGCAGAGAAGCGGAAGCAAGGAGAAACCCCTGGTGCTGCCACCTCCGCAGGAGGCCACGCCCCTGCCCCCAGGCCCTGCCAACCCCCATCAGGGCCCTGTACACCTGGTGGTTCTGGGGCCAGCATCTGGAGGACCTGAGGCCAAGGCCACCGTCTTCCTGACCCCAATGTCCCTTCCACCAGTGCCCCCAGGGCCACCACATGGAGTCCCTTCCCAGCACCCCAGGGCCAGGCTGGCTGCAGTGCTGGGAGCCCTGCAGCGGAGGGTACGGAGGCTTCAGCGACGCCAGGAACGGCACCAGGCACAGCTGCGGGCTCTGGAACAGCTGGCACAGCAGCTGCGCTGGGAGAGCCTGCTGGCACGGGCACGCCGGGGCCAGCTGCGCAGGGTGAGTGCAGAGGGGACTGGCAGTCCCAAGGGCGGGCAGCCCCATCCTTGCCTGGCCCATGCAGTGTACATGTTTTCATTTAAACCAGAGTCCACTCTTTTAAAATGAGAACATTTCACCCATGTTCTCCTATTTCTGACTTTTCTTGAAAAAAATCAATGTGCCAGTGGTCAGAGCAGAGTAGTGGTGCTGCACGTGTTAATAATCACATTAAGGGGCCCTGTTCTACAAGACAGAGTGAACAACGTACTGAAAACTCACGATGACCTTCACGACTGTCGTCCCCCTTTTCCAGATGAGAAAACTGAGGCCCAGAGCGATGACAGTGACTCGCCCAGTAAGCTGCTGAGCCAGGATCTTACCCAGATCTGGCTCCAGAGGAGCTCCCTGCTGCCCCCGTACAGCTTGAGTTTGCAACCAGAGTCCCCTGGGCCCTTCTGATTTTTTGCGGAGTGTTGTGGGGGAGAGGCAAAGGGATCCGACTTCGGAAGTCAAAGTTTGACCCCACTTTATTCTTGCTTAAAATCCCAGGGCCAGGCCCAAGGTGCCTGAGCTCTCAGGGCCCTGCCTGGACTGGAGAAATGGAAGGGGGTTTCCAGAAGGAACCTCACAGTGCCTTATAGCTAAGGTGTCTCAAGCAGACAGTGAGGTTGGCAGGACCCACATATTTGTTGATTTGTGATTTGTTGGGCCTCAGCAGTGCTTTGAAATACTTTTAGTCTCTCCTAAAGGCTCAGCAGATCTAGCAGCACTTGGTTCTTGCTCTCAGCTGCAGGGGGCTGCTTGGGGAGGTTTTGTGTTTGAGCCTGTGGCCTGCGCCCCTCAGAGCACAAGAGGGACTTAGGATGGAGAGGGACAGAGTTCCGACTTGGGCTTGGGACCCTTCAGGGAGCTTGCCAGGACCCCTGGATTGACAGTGTCTCTCTGCCTCCTCTTGATCCCTGTCTCTACCCCCCCCTTCCCCACTTACATATTTGTCTCCTGCCCCCCATCTCTCTGTCCTCCTGTCTCCCCATTTTCATGTCTCTTTATTTGTGGTGTCCTCTGTATTTATGTCCCTGTTTACCTCTACATTTCTCCTACTTCCTGTCTGTGTCTCTGCCCTCCCTGCACCCCCCACCTCTCTTTCCTCATTTCTCTTTATTCCACCATGAATGTCTCTGCTGCTCACATCTGCTTTCTTGGCTTGCCATATATCTGTTTCTTGACAACCGCCCCTCCTCACCTTGACCTTCTTTTTCCTCCCTCCATCCCTAACCCTTCCTTCCCTCCCCTCCCTCCCCTGTGATTGCCCATCTCTACCACAGCTTCCTGGACCGGAGGAATCCCAAACCTTCACCATCATCTGCGGAGGGCCTGACATAGCCGTGGTCCTCGCCCAGGGCCCCGCAGCTCCCACACTGGATGCCAAGCCTGAGCTCCTGGACACTCAGACCCTCAGTGCATAAGGACCAGGACAGATAATGTCGTGGGACAGATGACGGAAGATAGAGGAAGACAGAGACAGACTCATCAGACATGAGCTTGCCCAGCCCACCACCCATGCCTGTGGCATAGCAGTGCCTCCCTCAAAGGCCTGGCTCCCATACCCCTCCTGGGGGCCGCCTGAACCTTAGGGCCAACCTGAGTACCCAGCAGCCCCTATGCCCCTGGATACCTGCTCCTCACCACCCCAACCTGAATCTGTGTAGTCTGTAAAGCAGTCTTAGAGCAGAACCAGGCTTGTTTGTGTGGGAGAGTTACTACTGGTTCAAAAGAACCCCATACCCTCTACCATGCCTGGTGCCAAGCTGGGGATACAGCAGTGAACACAGCTGACAATATTCTGCCCTCATGGTGCTCACATTCTGCTTGAGTAGAAGATGAACCAGTAAACTAATAAACAAGATGATTAGAGATTGTTATCACAATCTATATGCTATAAAGACTGAGTGAAAATATTGGGGGTAGGGAGGGTCTCCCTGGTGGCGCAACAGGTTTAGTGCAGCACTGTGAAGCTGTCCAGAACCACTGCAGTACAAGTTCGATACCTGGCCGGGGAGATAACCACGTGGCGCAGCAGACCTCTCCTGCCTCACCCGCTGCTCCCCTCAGCAGGGTACTTCAGTCGATCTGCCTGTTCTGCTCCCCACTCTGTCTCTGGTGAATCCTCTCACTACCCCACACTTCTGGCCTACACCCCAGCTTGTATGCATAAATAAATATTTATTTTTTAAAAATGGGAGTAGAGGGCTCCCGGGTGCTACAGTGTTTGAGCAGAGACCCGGATGACGAGGCGCTGCCCTGGAAGGCACGTGGCCCAGTAAAACAGCCCCTGCAAATGCCCCCACATCTAGGCTATCAACTGGAGGAGGACAATGCTGCTGTGGAAAAACTAAAGCAGGGAAGCACTGAGTGTGCATGCGAGGGTGATAGAGCAGAGAAGGTCTTGCTTAAAAGGCACCAATAAGTTCGTCTAAAACAGGAGAGAGGGAACCAAGTATCTGGGAGAAGAACTTTCAGGAGGAACAGCCAATGCAAAGGCCCTGGGGTGAGAAGGAGCAGGGAGGCCATTGTAGTTGGAGTTAATGAGAAATCGGAGAAAGCACAGGGAGAAGTTCACACGGGCTCTGTAGGCTGTAGTTGGAGCACTGGCTTTTACCTGGAGTGAGGTGCTGCGAGCAGATACCCCTGAGCTGGGAAAGGCCCTGATGGGGTAGGTGTTAATAGGCCCCAGTAGCTGCATATAGGGAGCAGACCGGAAGGGTGGAGGAGGACCAGGGAGACCAGACAAAAATAAATGCCATCCAGGTGGGACGTGGGGAGGGTAGACCGGGAGGAGGGCATGGGGTTGGGGGTGAGGGATGAGATTCTGGAAATACTTTGGAGAAATCGCTCCTGGGCCTGCACATCAGAAGGATGAGCGTGAAAGGCAAAGTCTCCAGCGCCGTTCAGACAGATGGGATTGTAGGCAGCGTGGCCACAGCCGGAAAGTTGTGACAGTCAAGCCAGGATGATGCAGCCAGGAGGCCCTGGACACTGGGCTAACTCCAGGAGGTCTTCCTGGGGGAGATACAGGCTGCGAGAGTTGGTGGGGGTCCTTAGCAGATTTGTCCCCTAGACACTGCTACAGCCATAGTTAATGAAAGCTTAGACCTATAGCCAGCTGCCTGGGTTCAAGTTCAGCTCCATCACTTACTTGCTGTGTGCCCTTGGGCAAGTGGCTTAACCTCTCTGAACTGATACGTAAGTGCTATCTGAGTACTCTGTAGTGACAACGATGGTGCCAACGAAGATGACAGTTGTCTCTACAACATCATTCCTCAGAGACACCCTTCTTTACGGCAAGCCTGGGGCAGGGGACAGGTCTGAGGTTTCAGGGGCAGAAAAACACCACCACCACACACCTACACCTCTGATTTATGGGAAGGCCCTTTCACAGGGGAATGGAAAAAAAAGACCTGTATCCGCTTCCCCATCCCTCTCCTTTTGCCTTGTCTCTGCTTCATCTCTCTCCTTCTGACTCCGTGTCCCACATCTTTTTCTTCGTGGTCATCTCTTCCTCCTTTCTCCATACTTCGTGGGTATCCCCTTACCGGCACGGCCTCCAGCCTTTCCATCAATGCCAGCAGCCTCCGGGTACCTCCTCCCCCGCGCCCAGTTGGGGGTAACAAGGCGCATGCGCAGTCTGCGCCCCTCCTCCATCTCCATCCCCCGTCGGCGTCTGGGCCTCGTCCCCTTCTCTGTCTCCCTCTCCTCCCCCATCACTCCCCCTGACACCGACACCCCAGTCCAGTCTCCCCAGTCTCAGCTTTGGTCTCCAGCCCCGTCTGCTCGAGGTAAGATGGGAAGAGGGGAGGCCCGTGGAGAAGGGGAGGGGCGAAGCATCCTGCATCCCGAGATAAACAAACCCGAGGAGGGGGCGGCCTAAACTAAGGGGCCTGACGTGCGAGAAGAATGGGGGGCTGGGCCTGAGGGAAATGGTAGGCGCTGAGCCCACATACCAGGGTGCTTGAATGGGTAACGGGAGCCCCTGTGAGTGCTCAAAATCCAGAGCTAGGGGCGTGGGAGCCAGCCAGAGCGCTGGGAGCTTTTAGGGGCTCGGATTGCGGGGTGGGGGGCGGGGGGGTCCTGTAGCTGACCTCTGCTTCCAGGATTTGCCTGAAGGTCGCCCCCAACTCTGCACCCGCCGAGGGCCACCGAGGACCATGACTAAGACAGATCCTGCCCCGATGGCCCCTCCACTCCGGGGAGAGGAGGAAGAAGAGGAGGAGGATGAACCTGTCCCCGAGGCTCCCAGCCCCACCCAGGAGCGCCGGCAGAAGCCTGTTGTGCACCCCTCCGCACCTGCCCCCCTCCCCAAAGACTACGGTAACCACCCTACCCACCCTGGAACCTGGCCTGGAACCCTGGGTGGCCAGGGAGGTTGGGATGGGGGGAGGACTCCGGGGATTTGAAGATGGTCCTGAGGCATCCTGGCAGAGTCCTTGGATTCCCCCCCCCCACTTTCATTCATTCATTGATTCATTCACTCATTGGAGAATGGAATTGGAATAATCCTCATCTTTGGTTCATGACACATAGCACAGTCATTTATTCATTCTACAAACCTTTGTTGACAATCTAGCTCTATATTAGTATTTGGGGAAACAGCACAGAACAAGAAACACCCAGTCTTTGCCCTGAGAGAACTCACAGTCCTTAAAACAACCAAATAAGAATAACAATATAAATATATAATTGCAAGATTTGATGAGAATTGTGTTTGCCGTGAACAGGATGCTGCAAGAGCTTTTTAAGACATGGTTTCTCTGGGGGGGGCCTTTGAGGAAGACCCAAGGGTAGGTTGGGGGTTAACCAGGGGAAGGGTCAGGGGCAAAGGGTCTCCGGGAGATTGCTTCCGGCACCAAGGAGCGAGGGTGTGGAGCTGAGAGGGTGGCCTCTTAGAGCAACTGAAAGTGTCTAATCCACCAAGCAGTGTTTATCCACTGCTGCTACCTGTGACAAGCCGTGTGCTGGGCGATAGCAATGTAATGGGGAGCTATCCAGGCCTGAGCCTTCTCTCTAGAAGGACTAAATAAGGAACCTGATAAAGAAATCGACACTTTCTGATAGGAGTGCTGTGAAAGAAAAAAATGGAGATTTAACAGAGAATGGCTAGGGGGCAGCAGCTAGAGACAAAATGGCCAGGGTGGGTATAAATACCACTGGGATACCCCCTGGTGAGACTTAGAGCAAGAGGCACAGTCTGCCAGAGGAGAGCTGGAGAGTGTGCCAGGCCAGAACAGCAAGTGCAGAGGCCCTGAGGCAGGACTGGGCTGGGAAGGGAAAGATGATGATGGAGCTGCAGTTAGGACGAGATCAGAGCTGGGCTGAGAGGCTGGCAGTGGCTAGCCTGGGGTGGGGGTGGGGGGACGGACTCAGAAGCCTCTGGATGTGTTCCAAGTGGAACGGGATGAGAGCTTGGGGGGGGGGGGTTAAAAGCAGAGGAGTGGTGGTCTGATTTATAGTTTTAAAAGCTCCTTCTGGCTACTGGGGAGAGAAGGTGGAGCTCAGCCAGAGTTGCATCTAAGAGGGAGCGTTTAGAAAACACTGGCAAGGAGTCTCAGAAACTGGGCACCAGGTTCAGGGAGGAGGGATAGCCAGGATAGGGAGGAGGGACGGTGGTGGTGGGGCCTTGAGGCTACAACTTGACCTCCTTCTGATAGAAAACTAAGAAATTTATCTGAGTATCCAGGGCGGGGTCCACCCTAGGAAACCAGAAAATCCTCTTTGCAAATGTCACCTGTTGGGAAATCAGAGGATCTAGGCTGGTCCCCAGCGCTGGGGGACTCCTGCTTGTCAAGGATTTCCTGTTTTTCAAAACAAATGGGCATCCAGATTTATTTTTTTAAACCTCATGCTGGCCACACATAAAATGCCTGTAGCCCATGCACCCCGCCATGAGTTTGAGAGTCGGAGCTAGCTCTTTATCTTAAAGACAAAGAGCCAGCGTCCCCATCCCCACCCACACCTCTGCCTCAGGACGGCAAGGAAGGTTTGGTCCCAGAGCCAGGTGGAATCTGGAAGTGTGTTCTAGGGCAGAGAGAGGGCTAAAGTGGACTGCAAGAGGAAATCATGTATTTATTTATTAAATTTATTAAATTTGTACATGAGTGCAGTGGCATGCCTTGGGGATAAGGCATGAACAGAAACAGTACTTCTCTGGGGGACAAGCAGAAAAGGAAAGAGGGAAAAGGAAGGAAAAGCGGGAGAAGGGGTCAGTCATGTTAAGTAGTGCTGTGCTGATTGAAGAAGAAAGTAGGTAGGAGATGGAGAAGGGCAGGGTGGTTGGGTGAACGATTATGATGGGCTGATCAGCAGGACACAGCGCCATTACGCATGTGAGGCTGGGCCCCATGGAGTCGGTGAGCCCCCAAATCTAGCTCTGACATGCTCAGAAGAGGTGACATTTGAACAAAGACCTGCAAGCCTTGAGTAGCTCTGAGGACAGTCTATCTCCGGCAAAGGAAACAGCAAGTGCAAAGCCCCTGAGACAGAAATTTGCCCGGCGCGCTGGAAGAACAGAAGGCGGCCAGCGTGGCTGGAGAGGATGAGGGCAGAGAACAAATGAGGGCAGTTTGTGAGGCCCTTGTGGGCTGTGGGGAGGACTGTGGTCTGTACTCTTGAGTTGCTGGGAGCTGGGGCAGAGTTTGAGCCAAGGGCTACAAAAATATGACTCGGGTTTTAAAAGGAGCACATGGGTTGATTCCTGGAGATGTCTGCTCTTCACCTTTCCTGGGCTCGGGATAACCTGGTGGTTTGTTTACTTATTCACTCAACATGCACTGAGTTCCTGCCGTGTGCCAGGCCCTGTACTGGGTGCTGACATCACTCTAGAGAGCAACACACATGAGAGTCTAACCTGGGTGGGATACACAGGAGCTCCCCCTGGAGACTCCCTGGCTGGACATAGGTTGGCTTCTGCCCTTGGATACTTTTTTTTTTTTGTGGTTGGCTGTACAGTATTGGAAAACCTCTTGGAGATTTTTCTTAAAAACTGAGATTTTTAACTTTTGAAATTTTTTGCCCTGGAGATTTGACCAAGCTGGTCCCATACTGTGTAGATCAAAAATCGGCTTGAGAAGTAGCAGCCTCCTCGGGCATGTGAGACTCCAGCCTCGCGTCTTAGACTCTAGTTTCAAAGGGTACAGGCTGTACTTTGTGGGAAGTGCCCGGTCTGTTTCCCGTTTTTCAAAACAAATGGGCATCCAGATTTTTTTTTTAAACCTCATGCTGGCCACACATAAAATGCCTGTAGCCCATGCACCCCGCCATGAGTTTGAGAGTCGGAGCTAGCTCTTTATCTTAAAGACAAAGAGCCAGCGTCCCCATCCCCACCCACACCCCTGCCTCAGGACGGCAAGAGGGTGTCCGCCTGCCTGGAGTGACCTTGGATCTCTCGCTCACCCCCCAGCCTTCACCTTCTTTGATCCCAATGACCCGGCCTGCCAGGAGATCCTGTTCGACCCGCAGACCACCATCCCTGAGCTGTTTGCCATTGTGCGCCAGTGGGTACCCCAAGTTCAGCACAAGATCGATGTGATTGGCAATGAGGTATGAACTGGGGAAACCAGGGAGGGAGAGGTTGGGGGTCCTGCATATCGTTGGGTGACCCTCCCTGGTCCCCTGGTACTTCCAGATTCTGCGTCGAGGCTGCCATGTGAATGATCGAGACGGACTGACCGACATGACGCTGCTGCATTACGCGTGCAAGGCTGGGGCCCATGGAGTCGGTGAGTCCCCACACCCGGATCTGACACGCCCAAAAACCACCGCAGGGCCTCCCTGGTGGCGCAGCGGTTGAGTGCTGCCCTCTGGAGCTGTCGGCAGCTCGCGATGTGAGTTCGACACCCGGCCGGGGAGAACCCCACATGGTGCGGCAGACCTCTCCTTCCTCGCCCGCTGCTCCCCTCAGCAGTGGGTTTCTGATCTGCCTGTTCTGCTCCCCACTCTGTCTCTGGTGAACCCTCTCGCCGCCCCACGCCTCTGGCCTGTACCCCAGCTTGTATGTATAAATAAATAAATCTTAAAAAAAAAAAAAAAATCACCGCAGACCCCAGCCTAAGACCCCCCTCCTGAACCCACAGCCTAAGATCCTAAAGTGCTGCCCATGAGGCTCCCAGCCTTCCCCACGCCCTAGAGGAGGGGACCCCAGCTGACCTGGGGTGTTCTGCAGGGGACCCCGCGGCGGCGGTGCGTCTCTCCCAGCAGCTGCTGGCTCTGGGCGCCGACGTGACCCTGCGCAGCCGCTGGACTAACATGAACGCCCTTCACTACGCCGCGTATTTCGACGTGCCGGACCTCGTCCGCGTGCTGCTGAAGGGCGCCCGGCCACGAGGTGAGGGCAAGGCCTCAGGCTAGAGGCAGGCGGGCTGCAAGCACCAGGAGAGCACGCTGGGTGTGGGTGAGAGGGCGTGGAGTGAATTAGACTGAGCTGCAGAGTGATGGGGCCGAGCTGACAGGGACGGGCTGAGCCGGGATGTGGGCACGAGGAGAGGGTGGGAGGCCTGGAGCTGGCGCTTAGTGGCCCACCACCCCGGGGCCTGGCAGGACTGCATGGGGGTGTGGCTGGGTGGGAGGGGAGTGACCGAAGAAGAGGGGCGGGCTCTGCAGCTGTGGCTGAGACTGGCTCTGAGGCCTGAGGGACTTCCCAGGGCTGGAAAGTAGGGGGAGGCCGGGGTGCCAGTGCACTCATCCACAGTACCCCTCTCTTCCACCTCCCAGTGGTGAACTCCACGTGCAGCGACTTCAACCACGGCTCAGCCTTGCACATCGCTGCTTCCAACCTGTGCCTGGGCGCCGCCAAGTGTTTGCTGGAGCACGGTGCCAACCCAGCGCTGAGGGTACTTCCGCCTTGACCCAGCCCCCCTTATTTTCCTCCTCCTGCCTGTCCCTGCTCCCTGTCCTGGCCTGCAGGCCTCTGGGGAACAGACTACCTGTGTTTCCACCCCCCAAAAGTATTAGAAATAATCATCCCGTACAGTCCACCAAAAAAAAAAATGTCTCCATGGGTAGAGCCAGCTTGGGGAGCCAGGGGGGTGCCCAGGAGACTCCCATTCCTCCCCAACCCCATTAGAGTCTCATGTGTGTTGCTCTGTGGAGTAATAGCAGCACCCAGCACAGAGTCCTGCACTTACATACAATACCATTTATTTTACGAATATCATTGTGAGTCCCATCTTACAATGGGGAAACTGAGGCAGAGAGAGTAAATGATTTGTCCACAGTCACTCAGCAGGGAATATCCTGACTGACCCCATGGCTGTGTAGAGACTACACTTTGAGATCACAAAGAAAGTAGAACTGAGATCTCTGTGAAAGGGAGGGCTGCCCCCACCCCCCATAAGTCTTCTGTATGACCTCTGACCCCCACATCCATCCATTTGGAGTCTGGGTTCTATCCCCAACGCCATTTACTCTGCAGCATCTCAGGCACGGATATCTTGGGGGGCCATGGCCCGTGCCCCTCAGGCCCTGCCTCACCTCATGCACCATTGCCCAGCTGGGCCTCTGACCAGTACCACAAGCCCTGTCCCCTCAGAGGGACCCTGCCAGTCTTGGGGTCTGTGGGGCATCGCCTTCCCGAGGGCATGAACTATGGCACTGAAGCGTGACCTTCATTCCCTGCTGGCTCCACCCATAATTGGTCCCACCCACAATTATCTGACATTCCGACCTGAATTCTCAAGGGCAAATTTCCCTTGGTCTGTACCTCAGTGCTCCACCTTTCTTATTCCCATATTCCCCCGGGGTATGACCTGCTTCATTTACACCCGTGGTCTCTACCGGAATGACCTCTGGGGGGCTCAGCCTCTGCCACTGAGTCCTCATCCCCGCTCTTCCCATTGACTCCCAGAACCGAAAGGGACAGGTGCCGGCCGAGGTGGTTCCAGACCCCATGGACATGTCCCTGGACAAGGCAGAGGCGGCCCTGGTGGCCAAGGAGCTGCGAACGCTGCTGGAGGAGGCCGTGCCACTCTCCTGTGCCCTGCCCAAGGTCACACTACCCAACTATGACAACGTCCCAGGCAATCTCATGCTCAGCGCACTGGGCCTACGCCTGGGAGACCGCGTGCTGCTGGACGGCCAGAAGGTCAGGCCCTTGGGGGCGTGGCGGGGCAGGACTCAGCCCTCGGCCCTCAGAGCTGCATCGTGGGGCAGAATGCAGACTCTGCCCTTTGTCTGCCCACCCTCGCAATCGTCCACACAGTATTTATTTCATCTAACATTTGTTCTCTGAGTGCCTCCTTTGTGCCCTATGCTGAATCCCCCGTCTTGGGGCTTAGGGGGCAGACAGATCCACCAGCCGACAGTGACAGGCCAGGCCAGCAGTGGCCCTTATGGGGAAGCACAAGGAAAGTGATCAATATAGCTTTGTACCTGAGGATCCCATGTGACCCCCACCCAAACCCCAGCTCTGCTCCCCGTGTGGTCAGTGGCTTGATTAGGCAGGTACAGGTCGGAGCAGTCAGGACTGTGATGGGGGCTGCACTCACTAAAAGATTAGGAGGAATGAACCAGGAGAAGAAAAGGAAAAGGGGGCTCAGGTAAGGGGAGCAGGTGGAAAGGGCCAGAGGACCGAGTCTTCCTTCATCCAAGTCCAACTCTTTTCTCCCTTTGTCATTTATGTTGCTGTTACTTTGTGGACAGCCCAAGTTTGATTCATTTACCTGGTGTGTCTCTGGTCCATGCTGGCCCTTATCCATCCATGTTGGGTCAGCCCCTGCTCTTCTGGAGTTCCATTCCTAATGAAGGAGAGAGAGGAAGGTAGCAATAAGGATTTTGAAAATCAATAAACACTTGAATTTAGTAAATTGTTGCTGGCTGAGGGCAAAGGTGGTTTTAGCTGGGATGCTCCAGGAGGGCTTCTTGGAGGAGGTGATATCTGAGCAGAGATGGGAAGAGCTTACCCTGCAAAAATATGGAGACAATGGAAACCACAAGTGCAGAGGCTCAGAGGAGGGAAGGGGTAGTAGGGTCGGATGGACATTCTCCAGGGTGGGTGAAGTGGAGCGGTAAGAAGGTTGAATCACATCAGACCTGAAAGCACTGGAAGGCTTTGAATTTTGTTTATTATATAGTGAGAAACCGTAAAGGTCGTGTTTTATTTCCTAATCAGGTTAGACCTATCTGGAAAACTTTCCGTCCATGATTTAATCAAACCCATGTGACAATTTAGAAAGTAGGAGAGTTGACGCTTCCCTATTTTTCAAAGATTTATTTATTTTTGCATACAAGCTGGGGTGCAGGCCAGAGGTATGGGGCGGTTAGAGGGTTCACCAGAGACAGAGTGGGGAGCAGAACAGGCAGACCAACTGAAATACACTGTTGCGGGGAGCAGCAGGCAGGAGAGGTCTGCCGGGCCATGTGGAAATCTCCCACTGGGCGTCGAACTCTCATCCCCGCTGCCAACAGCTCCACAGTGCAGCGCTTAACCGCTGTGCCACCAGGGAGGCCCCGACTCTTCCCTATTTTATAACCCAAAAGACTCTAAGAAGCTAGGAGAAATGAAGCCCTTTGTCTGAAGAAATGGAATAGCAATCTGGGCTTGTTAGAGAAGCAGCATCGTCCGGTAGTTACAAGGTTAGATTTGGGGGTTTGCTGTGGGAGCTCAGGCTAACGAGTCTACTCTCTGGGTATCATTTTCTTCATCTGTAAAATGGAACTAACAACAGAACCCACGTTGCACGGTGGGTTGCATAAGATCTGAATTAGCTAAAATGTGTAAAACCCTTAGGACAAGGCGTGGTGTATACCAAGTGTTCTCTGTGTGCCAGGCACTGTACTAGTCCCCACATCAATCCTCCAAAGTAGGCACTGTTGATTAGCCCATTTTATAGATGAGGAATTGAGTTTAGAGAATGAAGCAGCCTCATCAGTGCTAATTAGCATGTCCCCTGGAGGCTCACTGCCCCTCAGCAATTTTACATATATTAAAAATGTCTCCACCAGACAAATGACTTATAAGGTTGATTATTATCCCTATTTTACAGATGAAACTAAGCCCCAGCAGCTCCCTGAACCAAAGTAATGGGATAATAATCGCCAGCACTTCCCTCAGCACCAGGCCCTTTTTTGGGGACTTCCTCTGTAGCACCCCATCTGACAGTCCTTGCTCTGATGATGGAAATGTTCTTTGTGCCGCCTACAGCCTCACGTCACACGGGGCTAATGAACACCTATAATGCGACTAGTGCAACTGGGGAAGTGAAATTTTAACTTAATTCTAAACAGTCATGTGGCTAGTTACTGCCTTGGATAGGGCCGCTCTCTAGCAATCCTATAAGGTGGGGGGCATTTTTGTTCCCATTTTGCAGATGAGGACACTGAGGCACAGTGAGCTTTAAGTCATCCAGCCATTTATGGTGATGTCTGACCTGAGACTTGAACCTGGGGTGTCCTCCTGCACACCATCAAACTGCCTGTGTGCTAGTGATCTGTCTGCCTCCCAAGGGCCCCCCAAACCTTATCCCCACTTGTCTCCTCAGACGGGCACGCTGCGATTCTGCGGGACCACGGAGTTTGCCAGCGGCCAGTGGGTGGGCGTGGAGCTGGATGAACCCGAGGGCAAGAACGATGGCAGTGTTGGGGGTGTCCGGTACTTCATCTGCCCTCCCAAGCAGGGTCAGTCCCACCTGGAGCTCAGAGGGGTGGTGGTGGGGTACACTCGTGTTGATGCTGCCAACTGGGTAATGCGGGTTGAGGATGGTGGCAGGGCAGGGGGCAGAGGTTTGGACGAGACCCAGATCCAGCTCTGTCCCGCCAGGTCTCTTTGCTTCTGTGTCCAAGATCTCCAAGGCTGTGGATGCACCCCCTTCATCTGTCACCTCCACGCCTCGGACTCCCCGAATGGACTTCTCCCGTGTCACTGGCAAAGGTCGCAGGGAACACAAAGGTCAGGGGAAGCCTAGGGATGAGGAGAGCCCGGCGTGGGGATATTCTGGGGGTAGCCCAGCTTCTGTGGCTTGGTTTCTCCTCAGACCCAAACTCCCGTTTCAGAGGATCTCAGTTCCTCATACCTGTGACTTGGTTTCTCCTTTGTCTCAGCTCTGGCCCTGCCTGCTTCCTAGAAGGACCTATGGGTTCCCTGCCTTTTATGACTTAGTGTCCCCTCAGGCCTAAAGGTTTCCCCCAGTTTTAAGGACAAATCTATGGGGTCCCTGGTTTTATCTTGATTTATCTTCAGATACCTTCCTCCCTTCATTTTAGAAGGACAGTTTCTGGGGTCCTGACTTCTGTACCTGAGCTTTTCCTTTGGCCCAAATAACCTCAGCTTTGATAAAGGATTTTGGGACTCTCCAGGTTCTTGGCTCAGTTTTTCAGCCTTGCAGCCACCCCCTCCCCTCACCTCAGTTCTTGGGCAGCTGGGGCTCAATTTCCTTTCAAGCCCACAGCCTCACGGTTCTGAGAAGGCTCTGGAGCTCCTGTGGTTGGAGCCACGACCGAGTATCTACCTTGGGGCTTTCTAGGTGACATGGGGTCCAAAGAGGTGGTGCCTGGGGCTCCACACTTACCCCTGTGCTCTGTACCTTCAGGCAAGAAGAAGCCCTCGTCATCCCCATCTCTGGGCAGCCTGCAGCAGCGCGAGGGCGCCAAGGCTGAGGTGGGAGACCAGGTCCTCGTGGCAGGCCAGAAGCAAGGGATCGTGCGCTTCTACGGGAAGACAGACTTTGCTCCCGGTGAGTCTGGGGAGCGGCTCTGGGGGGCAGGCCGGGCCTGAGGCGTCCTGACACCTCCCTGCTGCAGGCTACTGGTATGGCATCGAGCTCGACCAGCCCACGGGCAAGCACGACGGCTCTGTCTTTGGTGTCCGCTACTTCACCTGCCCCCCGCGGCATGGAGTCTTTGCACCAGCGTCCCGAATTCAGAGGTGAGCCCAAACTTCAATCCTAACCCAGGGCCCCACCCAGGAGCCTGATTCCCCGAGATGTCTCCTCCTCTCGGGTCAGCAGGAAAGTGTGGGTGCCCACTCCCAGCCCCTGGCCTCTGGTGGTGCTCACTCCTCTGAGTCCTCCTGTCTCCCCAGAATTGGTGGATCCACCGACCCCCCTGGGGACAGTACTGGAGCCAAAAAAGTGCATCAAGTGACAAGTGAGTTGGGAGATGGGGTGTGGTGGGGAGGAGTGTGGGTGCGGGGACAGGAGGAAAGGCCTCGGGTTCTCAGGGGTCTCCAGTATTTCTTGGGGACACAGTGTCCACGCAGTGATGAGTCAGGATCCCACAGAGACAGGTGCTGTGGGGGATGGGAAAGATAATGACGAGGCTCTGAGCAGGCATTGGTCACATGGGTAAATATTGGGGAGACTGAGGGAGTATCACTGACACGTGTTCCAGATGGGTGCTGGGAGTGTGGGATCCAGGTGGATATTTGGGACGTGGATGAGTGACAGAGCCTAGGTGGGCACTAAGGGCACAGGTGGCCTGTCATCCTCTTTTCTGAGACTCTGCCCCCCCTCCAGTGACACAGCCCAAACGCACCTTCACGACAGTCCGGACCCCGAAGGATATTGCGTCGGAGAACTCCATCTCCAGGTGGGTGGCCAGCCCCTGGCCCTGTCGCCTCTGAGATGTTCAGGCTTCTTCCAGAGGCTTCCACGTGGCCTCTGGACACAGAGATCTGGTTCTGGTTGGGGCTGGAAATAGAGGTTAGGAAAGCTTGTGATTATTCAGCTTACCCAGAAATCTTTAGGTAGTGGGGCCCCACATCGAATTCTGGTGATTTCAACTTTTTTTTTTTAAGATTTATTTATTTATGCATACAAGAGCTGGGGTGCAGGTCAGATGTGTGGGGGATGGCAAGAGGATTCATTAGAGAGAGAATGGGGAGCTGAACAGGCAGATCAACTGAAATACAGTGCTGAGGGGAGCAGCGGGCGAGACAGGAGAGGTCTGCTGCGCCATGGGGGAAGCTCCCTGGCCTGGGATTGAACTCATGGTGCAGTGGCTGCTGACAGCTTCCTAGTGCTGAGACTCAACCCCTTGCACCATCAGGAAGGCCCAAGTGGTGACTGCAACTTTTAAGGGGCAGGTAGAGGAAGCAGAACACCTGTCCATGCCACAGAGGCCTGAGAAAGCACAGCCAGAGAGATAGAGGCAGAATCCAGAAAGGTCAAATCCCAACCACTGGGGGAAGGAACTCGGGTACATGGGGTGGATTCACATGTTTGTGCTACCTGCATTAGGGTGTGATGTGGTTCTCCTTCCCAGGTTGCTCTTCTGCTGCTGGTTCCCTTGGATGCTGAGGGCAGAGATGCAGTCTTAGAGGCCCTGACACCTGACAAAAGACACAGAGCCCCCCCTAGTGTGTCCTGACACAAGGAGGCCCCACGTCACCCTGAGATAAGAGATCC
The DNA here is from genome assembly GCA_004024925.1 of Scalopus aquaticus. Taxonomy (NCBI): domain Eukaryota; kingdom Metazoa; phylum Chordata; class Mammalia; order Eulipotyphla; family Talpidae; genus Scalopus; species Scalopus aquaticus. The sequence goes on from PVIJ01006029.1 coordinate 72,894, forward strand.
CCAGTAACACATCCAGAATAGAGACCCTACTAGCCAGCCCTCGATCACTGAGGCCCCATTATTAACATAACCTCCCAAATACAGAACCCCTGTTACCCAGAAAGAGATTTCCTGAGTGTAGCACCTTCAGGCTAGTCCCTGTCCCCAATCCCTCAGAGCAGACCCCCATTAACAGATTTCTACATCACCCCAAATGATGGTGACTTTCTCCATATAATGCTCCATAACAGAACATTCCTGAGTCATCACTCATCACCGGATCAGGATCCCCCTATTAGCAAAGACACCCCCCTCCCTAATCAAGTCCCTGTGAAAGAAACACAGGTCATACCTCCAGAGCAATAGATCTTTGTCCCACATTTAACATCAGTTCCCTTAAGATGCTGTGACCCCAGTGGTCACCTCAAAACCCTCCCACTGCAATCAGAGATCCCCTCCATTAAAAAAAACCCTGCTCTTACCCTTCAAGAAGAGACCCACATTAACCGGCCTATTGTCACCCCTAAGTTATAGACACCAAAACAGTCCTGGAAGTGCTAATTACAGGACCCCTAAGTCTTCCTGCCCTCTGCACCCTCAAGAAACCCCCAGTGCCTTGTATGAAGCCCACCCCACATGGCCCAAAGCCCCTGTGCTGGCCAGGCTCCCAGAAAATTATCTATTTTTTAAGTAATGACTTCCCCCTTGGGGGGACCCCAAATTTGGAGGCCCCATTCTGACACCCCGGGGATCCTAAGCCCCAGAGTAAATATCCCAAACTCCCCTATGCACCTAAGTCCTATAAGCCCTAGAAGACCCCAAGGCCCTAACTCCCAGGACCCCCAAATCATGGATTTGGGGGAAATCCCCAGGGAATCCTAAATTTAAAAAGCCAATCCCAAGCCCCCCAGAAAACCCCAATTCTGGAGGTCCTTGTGCCCGGGATGGAGGAGACTGCAACCAGGATGTACATCCCAGGCTACCAGGGCACCTCAAGTGCTATTCATAGGCACCAGGCGACCTCAAACAGGAATTCTCATCCCTGGAACCCGGAGGACTTCAGTATCAAGTCCATGGATCTCGACACATTAAAATTCCAGAGCCCCAGCCCCAAGGGAACCCCAAATCCTACAGCCTCCATCTTTAATACATGGAGGGCCTCAAGGCCTTGAGGGGATCCCAAATCCTGGAGCCCACATTTCAATCTACGTTCTGGTCACAGTTCAAAACACCAAATCTGAGTAAGGCCCCAAAGGACCTCACAAGCGCCAGGGCCAGGCCAACAGCCTGAGGGAGACCCTGAAGACCCAGGGAGGTCCAGGGCGGACCTGGGGCCCTGACCACCAAGGACAGCTCACGACTGCCCCCTCACTGCATGTCCCCTCAGCATGACCCCTGTCCCCATCAATAAAGATGTTTCTATGGCTTCTCTGTGTCGGGTCAGTGTCTGGGAGCTAGCGCCCTGCTTCGGTACCCTGGCTCAGGGAGGCTGGGATGGGGGAGGCTCGGAGGGCATCCTTCCTTCAATCTCACTCCAGTGCGGCTCGGGCACAGAACGGCAAAATCTGGGGGGGAGTCCTGATGGTCTCGCGTCTTTTCCCCGCGGCCCCCTGCGCAGCATGGACGCCTCGCGTTCTGGAGCTCTGATTGGTCCCGGACAGACGAAGACCCGTCTCTGACGGGCCATCAGTGGCTCAGAGACCAGGAAGTGCAGCCTATCACCGAGCGAGAGCGAAGGGGCGGAGGAACACAGAGTGAGAACGCCGATTGGGCGGAAGGCGGACCCTTAAGGCCTCTGAAAGTTCCCATTGGTCTGATGCTTCTTGCGTCAGGAATGAGAGGCGGAAGTGGCTGGGAAGGGGATGGGGGTGTTAAATTTGGGGACTCTGCTGGACGGTCAGTTTTGGGGATAGCGGAGGGCGGGTTTGGAGGTCCGAGAGGGCCAAGAATGGGAATTCGGGAAAGCGCAGATTGGGATCCTAAAAGCGTCAGAGTGGGGGCGGCATCTGAGGGGGTATGGGAGGAGAGGTTTGAGAGGACTCAGACTCTGGGCGAAAGGTCCAGGGGTCCTGCAGTGAACGGCCGCGCGGGAGGGCAACTCTGAGAGGGTTCAGAGTGGGGGACTGTCCGACGAGACTGAGAGTGGACGTGTGAGAACGCTCAGATAGGGCATCTGACAGGGTCAGCCGGGAGGGGGGCCACGCGGACCCTGGATGTTGTTAGAGATCCCGACTCCTGATTGCCGGCCTGAAGTAGTTAGATGAGGTCTCAAACTAAGGTGTTTCAGGGAGTTCTAGGTGTAGTCCCGGGGGTACTTGAGCTCTTGAGAAACGCCCCCGTGGGGACAGAAGATGTTCTCCATGAGGGGTTTGAGAGGGCACATAATGTAGTTAGTCCCCTTTTTGGATGAGTTTGGGGGAATCTTCTGGGTGTTCCTTGCGACCAGTCAGGCTCACTGGGGTGACTTTTGAGATGCTGAGTCTCAGGTTATAGAAACCAAGCGAGTTTCACTAGAGGGCTGAGGAGGAGCCCAGGCCCATGATAGAGCAAACGGCTGGGTGAGAGTTAAGGGTGAAAAGCCTGGTGACTTGAGTGTCTCCCCTCCCTACAGGACTGGGTACATGGAGTTGGTGTCGATGGAGGATCAGCATGCCAGGGTCCCAGCTCTGGAACCATTCCTGGTGGAGCAGGTTGTTAGGGTGGGGCGTGCCGAGGATGAAGGTGGGGACTAGAGGGTGGGATATAGTGTGGTCAGGACTGCCCACTCCCTCTAAACTTACTCTTCCCCTTAGGACTCAGCCCCACTCTCATCCCCATCTCCAAAATGGTCTTTAGTCCCTCCATCAGGTCCTGGCCTCTTTGGGGACATCCAGAGCCTCACTCCCAGAGAGAGGGGCTGCTCAGCAATGATAGGGCTCCTGTGTAGGTCAAAGGGCCACATCTTCAGGGGTCTCTCTCTCTCGTAGGCACCACCTGTAATCTACTATGTCCCTGATTTCATCTCCAAAGAAGAGGAGGAGTATTTACTTCGACAGGTGACCCCAATACCCTTCTGGCCTGTTTTCCTTCTCTTTCCAGATCCCTCCCTATATATACCCCAGCTCCTGTGTGAGAGCCCCAAGGCTGGCGGGAGGGGGAGTGCCACGCTTCATCATTTTCCACCCACCCTATTCCTGTAGGACCTGCTGGACCTATTAGAGCATTTTCTAGGAGGTTTAGGGGAAAACAGATTCTTAGACGGGAGCTAGTTACCAGGGAGCTGACAACCCCTGTGCTGATAGCCCAGTCCTGCTATCTTAAGAAAAGGAGACTAGAAGCATAGGCTGAGAAAGCCCAGTCAAGCCATTGTGATTTGGGGAATGAAGAATTTTGTGTTCAGATTTCTGTGCTGAGGTAGCCAAGGCACCTGAGTATCACAGTAGCCTCTTCCTGTGTGGAGATAGCTCGGCATGGGCCCAGCGTCTGGGGGACAGGATTACCAAGCACAGACCACCTGTGCTAAGATAGCCCAGTCTGCATCTTAAATCTGGGAGGGGAAGAGTTCACACAACTTAGAATGTTGTGCTGGGATAGCCTTTTGTAGTCCCAGAGCCTTAGTTTCAGGGCATATGTCTTTCTGGTGTATCCTGCAAGTATAGTCTAATTTGAATCTCAAGAATAAGTGAGCCATACCATACACACTCTGTGTTAAGAGAACCCATTCCAGTCCCTTTGGTTCTTGGGATTGGACATTTTACATATCTCAGCTGAAATTGCTGAGTCCAGCCCCATAACCACAAAGCAGTGAGATTATTGAATAGGGTCTAGACTTGGACTTCTGGGAGGTTTCCCATTCTAGACCATTCAGAGCTTGGCAGTGGAGAATTTTCTAAGTATACTGCCTTCCTTACACAGAGATGATTCAGTTTAGCACATCTCCTCCCTCGGGCTTTCAGAACTCGGACTGTGTTGAGGTAAAAACACTCAGGAATCAAGAAAATGCAGACTACTTGCTGGGTGAAAAGAGTCAGCGCAGCCTAGAGCTCTTCGATTCAGACCACAGTTATGTAGTCCTGGTTCCTTTCATTGATCTTAGATGCAGGCGGGCTTTGGAGCCAGCCACAGAGAACAGGGTAAAAGCCAAAGTCCTTTGAACACACTCTCCCAGAGAATAATCCCAGGGACACTGTTATGACCTATTTTCACCCCAAGGAAAGACCCCTAAGCTGTCCTGGGTGAGAGGATCAGAGAGGGTGGTCCTGAAAAAGGAGTGACCCCTCCCAACTTCTCAGGTCTTCAATGCCCCGAAGCCAAAGTGGACCCAGCTTTCTGGGAGGAAGTTACAGAATTGGGGTAAGTGTCCTGGCTGGGGGCGCGGGTGATTTGGGGATGTGGGCCGGGACTGGTGGCTCAGGTTGGTTAATCTGAAGATATTAGGGGGCTTTTGAGGACTTAAGGGGCTCTAAGGGCCAGGAAGATTCTGAAGGGTGAGTGGAGGTCCTGAGGAGTTGTGGATTTCCTGATGATTTGGGGGTATCTTGAAAGATCTGGGGGGTTGGAGAAGCCTGGAAACTTTTGGAGGGTTGAGTGGTGATCCCCAAAGGGCAAGGGGGTTGTGAGGGGTCAGAGTGCTACCAACCCATGGGATATCCCTAATGGGGGTTCCACGTGCCAGGGCTCCTTGGCCAGGTGCCCTGAGGACCCCGTTGCCCTCCCCTAGGTGGGCTTCCCCATCCCCGGGGGATGGTTCCTGAGCGTCTGCCCCTGTGGCTCCAGCGCTACGTCGACAAAGTGTCTGACCTCAGCCTTTTCGGGGGTCTCCCAGCCAACCACGTCCTTGTGAACCAGTATCTGCCTGGGGAGGGCATCATGGTAACCACGCACCTCACCCCAGCCCTGACCTCTGAGCCACGATGGGGCGGGGCATCACACTGACCCACCTCCACTCTCACTAAGCAGCCACATGCGCCTTGGCCTTCACCTCCCTGTCCCCAGCTGGGGAGCCCCGCTTTCCCCCCAGGGGCTGGGGGGTGTGGACAGGACTCTGCCCTATTCAGCTCTGGTGCCCATTCCCCAGCCCCATGAGGACGGACCTCTGTACTACCCGACCGTCAGCACCATCAGCCTGGGCTCGCACACCGTGCTGGACCTCTACAAGCCGCGGCAGCCAGCAGATGATGACCCTACAGAGCAGGTGAGCCCCGAGCCCTGGGGGCACGCCGACGCCCCCATCCTCCGAGAGGCCCCAACCCCATCTGCCTGCAGCTGGGGCAGGCACCTTCCCTGTCCCCTCATGGAGTGCACCCATATCTTCCCAGACACCCCTATCTGCTTGCAAGGCACACTAGAACCCATAATGTCCACAGACACCCCATTACCTCCCCCTGGCCCCCCATGTTCAGAGTGCTCCAACGGCGCAAGATCCATAGACTCTCTAGTCCTCCAACAGACACTCCTGTCCTGACACCTCAACATTAGTCGCTGGGGCATGAGCCTGACATCTTACCAGTCACCCTGGTTTTCTCTGCCCACTGCACATGGCACCCCAGAGCTGACCGCCCTGTCATTCCAATAATAAGATCTGCCATCCAGGACACCCCCAGGTTCTCCTTAGCACCTCAACATATAACTTGCTGCTCCAGGACCACCGGCGGGTTGCACCTGGCAATTTCCTCGACCCCTTTTTCTGCATTGGGTGTCAGAATCACCCGCACTGTTCACAGAGACACCCCTGGACGCCTTGAACCTGGCTTCCCTTTTTAGTCCTATATGCTCCTGCCCCCCAGCTCCCCGCTACTGTGTCCACAAACATCCTGACATTTGCAGGGAGGCCCGGACTGTGCTCACCTGCCTCTGCTGCCCCTCAGCGGGTGCGGCTTCAGCCAAGCCTTCAGCCCTGCTCTGGCCAGCTCCCTAGAACCACTGCTCCTTTGGTGCCAGCCCTGCCCCCTTGAGTTCCCCTGGTTGCCCCATCTGCAGCCTAGTTCCAATCCTCTCCCCAGGGGTTGTTCACCCCACCCACCCCTTCCTGCAGTTCTCCACCTGGGACCAATGGGGGGTTTTGCTCCAAAGCCACCATCCCTGAGACCATGCTTCACCCTCAGCATTCGCCCCTGGGGGTTTGCTGACCCTTGCCCCTCGACCCCCCCAAACCTGTAGACCTCTCCTCTGCCTCCACCCCAACTGCTGGGGACCTTCTGACCATGAACCCACTGCAGCCTCGGCTCCCACCCAGGCCAGCCACCTCGCTGCTGCTGGAACCGCGCAGCCTCCTGGTGCTCCGTGGCAGCGCCTACACCAGCCTCCTCCACGGCATTGAAGCCTCCAGTGTAGACGAGCTCGACGCCACCTCCCTGCCCCCCAACGCGGCCGCCTGCCCGTCGGCCCAGCCCGGAGCCCGCCTGGTGCGGGGCACCCGCATCTCACTCACCATCCGCCGGGTACCCAGGGTGCTGCGGGCCGGCCTTCTGCTCAGCAAGTGACACCAGGCCCCAGGATCCACTGGGATTCCTGGGCTCTCTTCTGACTGTGACCCCGGAACCTTGGAATCCTGTGGCAGAGGCAGCTCCCCTGGATTATTTATTTTCCCAGTAACTGTGGGAAGCCCAATAAAAGGCCCCGTTCCAAATAAACCAACGAAATCTTTCTTTGGTTTTGGACTTTTGGGGTGGGCGGGCATATGCTTGGGTTCCTGAGGCACCATGCATCCTGGATGCTAGGGGTCAGGTCAGTGGGCCCCCGACCACTGAGTGGGGCAGAATACAGGGCTCCTGAGGGGGTGGAGTTAGATCCAGGGCACCCCTACCCCTTTAGGTGGACTGGGCTGAGTTTGGGAGATTCAGCTACTGGTCCCTCAGGGAGGAAGGAGTTAAATGGTGCCTCGGTCACCTGAGCAAGGTGTCAAATTACCTGGGTCAGGTTTCGCTGGGGAGGAGGTGGAGCTGAGTCTGCCCGGGGTTCTAGCTGTCCGGCCTGGTGGAGCCAGGGATTCCCTGGATCCCAAACGGGCTCCTGGGGATTCTCGCTGATCTCTGGCCCCGAGTGCCCAGCTATGGCCCTGTCCCCACCGCCGGAGCCTAGGGCAGAGACCGTCAGCCATCCCCCCGGAGCCCCCAGGGAACTGGACATTGCTGGGTGCACCGTCTGCCCAGCATCTGGAGAGGAGAGAATCAGGTAGGGGCTGCGCCTTTTGAAATGTGGGTCTCTAAAGGGTGGGGGAACAGCAGGAGTCCTTTGAGGGTACGGGGCTATGATCCCCTGGGGCTGTGGGGTCAGGTAAGGTGAATACTGAGCATCCTCTCTCCTGCTGACACCTCATCCCTCTCAGGCCGGAACAGTCACAGGAACAGGCCCAGAAACTGGGGCAGGACTTCTCAGACCCTTGGGAGCACTGCCAGGATAGGCCGAGGGGCCCTGAGTCTGCTGCTGGTCCCCCCAGATTGCCAACGCCCTCTTCCCATGAGGACCCAGCTGGGGGCAAACACTGGGAGGTGAGCTGTGGTAACCCAGGCCCCTGGTCCAAGCCCCCTCCTTGCTGTCCTTCAGAATCTGACCACATGTGGGATGAGGTGATGATTCTGGAACAGCGCTGGGCATCTGAGGGGGAGGGGCACACTAGAAAACTCATTACCAGTCACTATAGAGATGTTTGATGTTTTACCAAGCAGAAGAAAATCATCTCGTCAACGGCCCTGGTGCAGCTCCCTCCCCTGCCCCCTGTCCAGGCCCCCAGCCCCACATGGCCAAGTGTCTAGGAGCTTCGAAAGCCTGGAAACTCTGGACCGGAGGTCCCTAGGCTGGTTCCCCTGGGAAGGACTCCAGGTGGTAGCTGTCCTGGTACAGCCTCTGCTGCAGAGAAGCATGCAGAAGGCAGGGCCTGCAGAAGAGGGTGGCACGTGGGAAAGGGGGCAACATCTTGGTTCACCCGCTGGCCCTGACTCAGCCCCCTGTTTTCCCCAGCACCCCATCTCTGGCAGGGAGGTACCGGAGGCTGAGCAGGACAGCCTGCACCGCTGCCTTTTGAGACCGGGCGTCCGGCTGCAGGACCTGGAGCAAGGCCTGGGGCCCTGGGCGTCGGCCCAGAGCGGGATGGCCCAGCTGCAGGCGGGCAGTGGGGGCCCAGACGGGGGAGGGTGGAGGAGCGGGTGCTGGCTTCCTGGTGTAGGAAATTAGTTTATTCCACGTTCTAGGTATCTGGGAAAGAAATGGGGGAGGGTTTAACGTGTGTGTGTGTGTGTGTGTGTGTGTGTGTGTGTGTGAGATGTCCAACCATGTGTCCACAGGCCCTACGGGCAGACCTGCATGGGGCAGCTGAGCGTATAGATGCACTGCTGGCGTTTGGTGAGGGGCTGGCCCAGCGGACTGAGCCTCAGGCCCGCGCCTCCCTGGAGCAGGTCCTGAGGGCCCTTGGCGCCCACCGAGACAGGATCTTCTGGCGGCTGTGGCAGCTGCAGGCCCAGCTGGTCAGCTACAGTCTGGTATGGCCCGCCCTGTGGCCCCCGGCCCAGGAGCCAGTCCCCTGACCCCGGTGACCTCTGTCCTCTGGCTAGGTCTTCGAGGAGGCCAACACGTTGGACCAGGACTTGGAGGCTGAGGGGGACTCGGATGGGCCAGGACCTGGTGGGGGCTGGGGGCCCTGGCCACCCAGTAGCCACCCCACTCCTGCAGAGCTGGAGTGGGACCCGGCGGGCGACGTTGGGGGCCTCGGGCCCTCAGGGCGGAAGACGGCCTGGACAGCGGGGGCTCCCTGTGAGCTGTGTGGCCACAGGGGCCCCCAGGGCAGGGGTCAAGGCCTGGAGGTGAGAACAGATGAGGATCCCTCCCCCCAGGCACCTGTCCTCCCCTTTCAAGGAGTTCTCGGTGGCTCTGTCTCTCCCTCTGTCTCGCTCTCTCTGCTCTCTCTTTCCCTCCGTGTCTCACTGTTTTCCTCCCTCCTTCCATTTGTCTCTGGCCTTTGTGTCTCCCTCTCGCCTGTGCTCCTTTCATCTGTCTGAATTTGCGTTTCTTCTCCCTCCCCCCACCTCGCCCAGCCCGCTTCTGCCACATTAGCTCCTGGCTTTGCTTCTTGACCGTCCCAGATTCACTCCTGTTTCAAGGCCCCCAGATGCATGCCCGGCTCCCCTGTTCACTTCACATCTAGTCCCTCCTGGGGTGTCATCTCTCCAGAGGCTGGCGCTCACCTCCTAACATTGTCACTCCTTGTGCTTTTACCTTATTTCCTAACCTCACCCCATCTTCACATTATACACTTTTTATTTCTGGTCTCTCTCTCTCTCCCTTCTGCTGAAATAGAAGCTCCGTGGGTGGCAGACTTTGCTTGTTTCCATCCCTACCTGTCCCCAGCTCCTAGACCCCGGCCTGTAACAGACACTCATTAAATATTTGTTGTCTAGATGAATGAATAATGTCTCTCCTCTCTTGGTTGCTTTGGCTCTGCCCCTCTCTTCAGCTCCCCCACAGACCTCTTTCTTCCCCAGAATCTCATCTCCATGACACCCCCCTCGGCTCCTCTCCAACCTTGTGCCTCTCGATCACTGATTCTCCAAGGAGCCTGAACCTCTCTCCCCCCCACAGGGCACACTCAGGTCAGGCCTTAGCCATCAGAAACACGTAGCGCGTCGGCACGCCCTGGTCCGAAAGACTCAGGTGAGCTGGTCCTCAGCCAGGTGTATCACTTGGGTATCTTGATGGCAAGTGACAAAAATACAATCCAAATTACATGAAAAGGGGGATGCTGTTTTGTCATGGAACTGCAAAGTCCAGATGCTGCTGAATTCAGACCCTCAAATGCTGTCCCGTCCCTTCCCTGCTTGGACTGTCCCTCCCCCAGGTAGCTTCCTACTCAGCAAACTGGCTGCCCCAGCAGCTGTTCATTCACGTCCCACTGGTCTGGCTCATCCTCGGAGAATGAAAGCACCTCTCACCTACTGGCAGCAGCTGAAGTCCCAGGGCTGCTCCGCCTTCCCTGGCGTGGGTCGCAGCCTGCTCCCTGAACCAGTCAGAGCAGCCAAGCTGACGGACGGGCCAAGTGCTCCAATGGGCCAGATCGGGGTCACATGCCCAATCCTGGAAGTGAGAATGTGGGGTCAGTTGCATAAGAACCTGAAGGCTGGAGTGAGACGTGACAGCCACCCTACCCCAAATCTAGCCAGTGTTTCCAGGGAAAGGAGTTACACGGAGTGTAGACACAAAGAGAGTCACTGTCCTTGGTGAGATTCCAAGTCTATGCAGGGCTGGGGATCAAGGAGAGGGAGAAATAAGCCGAGCCCCGCAGGTCTGCAGAGGTAAGAGACTCAGTGTCATTTAATCATTCTGCTGTGCGCTGCTCTCTACCCCTAGGCCAAGAAGAGGCAAGCCTCTCCCAGTCTCCGGGATGTGATGCTGGAGGTGGACTCTGGGTGAGCCACATGGGAGAAGGGCCTGGGGGTGTGGGGTGAGGGCAGCCCACCATAAGTATTTTTAAAATGTTATTTTTTTTTAATTTATTTTTGCATGAAGAACTGGGCTGTAGGCCAGAAGTGCAAGGCGGGAGGGCTATGAAAGGATTCCCCAGAGACAGAGTGGGGAGCAGAACAGGCAGACCTACTGAAATACACTGCTGAGGGGAACAGCAGGCGAGATAGGAGAGGTCTGCTGCACCATGTGGGAAGCTCCCTGGCGAGGGATCAAACTCACTGTCGTGGTGATAGCGCTGAGACTTCACCCCTAGGCCACCAGGGAGGCCCAGCCCCCCATCTAACACCGCACTTCCCTTTGCAGAGCCCCGACTCCTACATCCAGGCAGTCTCGGACCTTCTTCCTCATCCTCCTTCTCCTTCTGGTGGGTGCCACATTGCTGCTGCCCACATCACGGGGCCTCTGCTGCTCTCCTGCCCAACTGGTCAGGACACCGTACCTGGTGCTCAGCTATGTCAATGGTCCCCCCCCAATCTGAGTACACAGCCCCAACATACATGATAAATGGTCACTGTCAAACGATGTGTCTTAATCCACTTGTGCGACTCTAACAAAGCAACATAACTGACTTCAAAACAAAAGGAATTTGTTTCTCACGGCTCTGGAGACTGAAAGTCCAAGATGTGGTATCTGATGAGAGCCCGCCTCTTGCTGGATAAACGGCTGTCTTATCGCTGTGTCCTCACAGGGCAGAAGGGGCAGGGAGTTATTTGGGGTCTCTTTTATAGGGGCACTAATTTCTGCCATGAGGGCTCCCCCTCCTAAAGGCCCACCTTCCAATCCCATCACATTGAGAATTACAATTTCAACATTTGATTTTGAGGAAACACCAAAGGTTCAGTCTGGCCGGGTGTGTGGCGCACTCGGAAGTGAGGGCTGGCCCTGATGTTGGACAGCTCCCTCGTGTCAGCCTGGAGTGCAGCTCACAGAACTGGGTCAGCCCATCTTGTGTGGGTTGGGTGACCCCAGGGTGGGGGTGGGGGGGTTGGGGGGGGGGGAACACAGCCTAGGCAGAGTGATAGGAGAGTGGGGAAGTGAGCCAGGGATTGAGCTGGCTGCCGCTCCCGGCACCTGAGGTGCCGCACCTTGGCTGAGAACTTCAGCTTCACCATTTCCTCTCCTGCCTCATGACCTTCTTTTAAGGAGTCAACAGGGGGTTTCTTTAAGGTCAGGCTAGGTGGAACTATGCAGCTTCCACCAATCTGCCTGCCTAGAAGGTTCCAGAGGGGAAGGCAGATCCTCACACTCAAGCCCTCCCAGGGGGTCACTCAGGGCATGTATTGCAGGGGGCAGGTAGGTGCTGGAGGCATTTTCAAAACCTCCAAACACATAAAATCTTTAAGATCACCAACAGGGAAGTAAGCACATCTCCAGTTTTATTCCCTTTGTTTAAGAGTCCTGAGGAGGAAGGGCAAAGGCGTTAGAGCTCCCCCTCAGAACCATCAAGTAAAGGTCTTGAGGGGCCTCCAGTTAGCTGGGCTGAGAGACCTTAGTCCCTTCCTCACTGGTCCAAGTTTGTCACAATGAATGGGAAAGGAAGGTTTTTCAAAGAGGAATTGGGGGTTTCTCACAGTCCATCAGCAAAAAGTGTGCTCAAACTCCTCAGCAAAAACTGCTCTTCTTAAATACTGGGAGTCTCAAGGAGCAAGGGGTGGGTATGTTCTCTGTGATCAAGAGAAGGGTGTCCCAGTATTTTCTGTCACTTAGGGGAGGGGCTCCCGTACTCCCCATGCCTCGGGGTCAGCAGCTCTCAGCTTGACACATTCCAGTCCACAAGGGACCCAGGCACCCCCAAGCCCATGGGGATGTAAACCAGTTATCAAGTACTCGGGAAGGTCGGGTATCTCGCCATCCATCAAGGGTGTCTCCAGGGCCCCAGGTCGCCAGAGAGCTCTCCGATTCCACCAATCCGTCTCCAGCTGGTTTCTCAGGACCTCTCACCGACCATCCCCGGTGCCCTCACACAATCCGGAGACCCCCGGCTCCCCTGCGTCTTCGGATGAGCTCTTCCACGAGTCACCTTCTATCGGGCGAGGTATCCGGAGACCCCGGGCCGTCCAGTGCGCTCCTCCGACCCTTATCATCCTCAGGAGGGGTCCCCGCACCGAGGGGGTCCTCCATCGGGCCCCGCAAGCGGACGAAGGAGCCCAAGGCGGTGGCGTGGCCGGAGCGCAGCAGCTGGAGCTGGCGGCGCCCGCGGCGGTATAGGTACTCGATGCGTAGCACGTCGGAGCGTGGCAGGCTGGCGTTCTGCCGGAACTCGGCCCGCACCCGCGCCTCGGCGCCCGGCTTCCCGCGTCCGGCGCGCAGCAGCTCGCGGTACAGGCTCAGAACTTGCCTCTGCAGCCGGCTAGGCCGGCTCATGGTCGCAGCTGGGCCGCGGGCGCCCGCCCGCAACGCCCACCCAAGCCGCGGGGCAGCGGCGCTGGAAAAGCAGGCGCTGGAAGCAACAGGTACTTCCGGCCCGCGCGCTCCCCAACCTCTGCCTCCCGCCGCCACCATCCGGCGCTATCGCGCCCCATTGGCTGTAGCCACGGTGACGTCACAGCATTGCGCGCAAAGGGCGGAGCTCCTGGTTCGCTCGCCTGTTCCAGGGACAGTGTGTCCTTGACGGGACAGCGGCGCTGGAGACCCGGAGGGGAAGCCTAGACGCTCGGACTGTTAGGTTTAGGGTCGGCAGGGCCAGGGGCTTCTGACCCAACTTTTGAGTCGTGAGGGAGGTTGGATTGTCTCGCAGGTTCGGGAGCTGGGAGAGAGATGACAGGCGCCGGCACATTTGTGTCATCGGTTCTTTATTAACACTCTCGTGAAGTGCCGTGTGTCCCCACCGCCAGCGCAGAGGTGCGTCGGGACCCCAGTTCTGGGGACGTGCAGGGGGACGGGTCACGCGGTCATGGCCGGCGAGACACGTTTCTCCGTGCTGTGGGGAGACAAGCCTCTCAAAGGATGCCCGTGGTGCGGGGAGTTGGCTACGCGCCCTCTGCCCAGGGGGGCCGCCCCGCACCGGCGAGGGAGGGTCCTCACCAGCTGTTGAAGCCCTGAGTCCGGCAGGCCTGGAACACGTCGACTAGGCTGGCACCCGGGAGTCCTCCTGGGAGTCTGAGGTCGTCGGCCGAGATGCCGTTGTAGTCTCCGCAAACTGCCCGGAGGCGTCCTTGTAGGTTGGGGGAGACCCGCAAGGCAACGGCTCCCTCCAACCCCACCAGCAACCGGAGCGTGGGGGTCCGCTCGATGATAACCCCGGAGCCCTCCTCCCAGCGTGCCACCACGCCCCCGCACACCGGGACCGGGAGCTGCGCCAGGCGCCCGTTAACCTGCGGAGAGAGACGGCGGGGCTAGCGGCGGGGTTTGGGGCCCAAGTGCGGGAGTCAAGGGAATCCAGAACCCTGTGTCCGTGGAAATATATATTGTGGTCTTTGCTAGAGGAATAAAAAACCTGTGTCCGTGGAAATGTATATCCTGGTCTTTGCTAGAGGAATAAAGTCTAGGATTTGCTTTAAAACTTTCAGCAGGAACAAAACAGTGGGAGCAAAAGATGAACTCAAGAACGGCAAAATACTTCTGTTATGAAGTTTCATAACACTCTTCTTTCTTCATGAACTTGGGCTCTTTAGACAACAAACGCCTCTGAAAGCTGTCACATCTCTCTGGCCTGTGTCTTCATACTCAGATGACTTACCTGACCACTAACTCTGTGCCAGGCACTATTCTAAATTACTATGTCATTTATTCCACACGGTAATGTATGACATAGTATATGAATATAATATGCACTATAATACAATGCAATTGACATTCTAATACAGTGTCACCTACTTTATATTTTATGTAATATTTATTTAAATATAGTATTTATCATTGATTGAACGCTTAACGTTTTAAATGAGTTGCTATTTAATCATCACCAACATTCTGTCAAGGTAAATCTACAGTACTATTTGCCTTTTACTGATAAGAAAACTGAGGCCCTGACAAGTAACTTAGCTTTCCCAGGTTCACATAGCTGGTAAGTAATTAGCAGAACCAGGTTTGAACGCAGGGGGTCCGACTTTTAGGACCTTGTTCTTAATCACCGCTACATATACTGCCTCTCCAATAACAATCTAAAGTAGCTGCAAGAGCAATCACAGCTTAAATTTACTGAGTATTTAGTATCTGCTAAGTACTTTACATGTAATCCTCACAGCCACCCTATGCGGTGGTGGGTACAATCCTTATCACCACCTATTGTGAATGCATAAACTTAGGCATAGCGAGAGTCATTTGCACAAGGTTACACTAGAGGTTTAAGAGACACACTGAGAGGACCTCCCTGGTGGCAGCGGGTTAAGCCCAGCGCTGTGGAGCTGTCGGCAGCTGCAGTGTGAGTTCAATGCCCGGCCGGGGAAATTCCCACATGGTGCAGCAGACCTCTCCTCCCTTGCCTGCTGCTCCCCTCAGCAGTGTATTGCCGTCAGTCAATCCGCTTGTTGTGCCCCCTACTCTGTCTCTGATGAACGCTCTCATGGCCCCACACCTCTGGCCTGCACCCCAGCATTGTATGCATAAATAAATAAATCTTAAAAAAAAAGACACTCAGGGTCTCTGCAACCAAAGGTTCTGCCTTAGCTCACCTGCCAGGTTGTGTCAGGTACCCCAGTTCCATTCCTACGATTAGCCTGGAGCTGCCAGGCTGGATTCTATTCTCAGCATGGGATTTCAGGTTTGTTTCCCCCTTACTTGTAAATACCCATTTTGCCTTCCTGAATTCCAGTTCTGCTGCTCTCCAGCTTCCATGTCCTTGAGGAGCCAGGTACCCTCCACCCTGGCATCTCTCTCTTGGATTTCAACTTATCTGGCTTCTTCCCATTAGCACTTAAGTATCCTTGAGTTTCTCCGATCTCAAAGTAATAATAAATCAGTTCTAAGATAGCCTTGCCAACTGTTGATCTCTATTCTCCCCTTTCTACATGGACAAGTTGTCAAGAGAGGTGTCTGTGCCTGCTGTCTCCACTTAAATCTCACGCCTCAACTCTGCAACCCAGGTGCCATCCCTCTGCTTCCTGGATCTTGTGATTTCTCAAGTCACCAACAGTCTCCATAGTGCTCAGCCCATGGACATACAGTGGTCTATTTTATGCTCATTAGTTCATTTTCACCACAGTCAAATATTGTATCTGCCTTTTCTGGGTCTAGCTCTGGAATGCTCCTACTTGCTCCAAATGAGCCTCAGCTCAATTTTCACTCCCCTCACTCATCCCCTATGTTGGGGTGCTCCCACAGCCTCCTGTGTGCCCTCCATTCCAGCCCTGATTGTTCAGGCTTGTGCTTCCCCCGGTGAAAGATAACAGCTCTCATTCAGCAGGTTTTGGGTCAAGGTGGGGTCTGTGGATGTTGAGAAATCTAGGGTGAAGTTTATGTGGGGTTCAGAGGGTGATGGGAGATCTGGGCAAGGCCATTTAGCCAATGGAGGTCAATGTGAGATCAGAGGATCATGGGAGAGCAGTTCTACTTTAAAAAGTACAGAGGGGGTCCTCCCTGGCGCTGCGCTGTGGAACTGTCGGCAGCGAGTTAAGACGCCCAGCCAGGGAGATTCCCACATGGTGCCGCAGACCTCTTCTGCCTCGCCCGCTGCTCCCCTAAGCAGTGTTTCCGTCCATCTGCCTGTTCTGCTCCCCACTCTGTCTCTGGTGAAACTTCTCACCATCCCACGCCTCTGGCCTGTACCCCAGCTTGTATGCATAAATAAATAAATCTTAAAAAAAAAAAGTACAGAGGGGCAGTGAAGGATTGAAGAAATCTCTTACCCATGTTTCTTGATTGGGTCCCACAGCTGCACAGCCATCTCTGAAGGTGATGATCACCCATGGCTGGGGTGCAGAGCATCCCAGACAGGGTGGGAAGTCAGCAATGACACGGAACCAGTCAGGATCTTCGGGCCCGGAACCCACCAGTGTGGCTAGATCATAGGCACAGGGCATAACAGGCACGGGTACAAGCCCACTGAAGCCATCAAAGGTGGTGAAGAGGCCCCCAGGCATTAGGCGACAGGTGGCACCCTCCCCAGCCTCACATGACCACATTCCCCCAGCGAGGATGCAGTCTGTGCCCTGTGGGCAGGAAAAGGGCTGGCACTGGAGACCTTGGTCACGCAAGCATATACAGTGTTCCTGACAGCCTGGCGGGATCAGTGCCTCCCCGACCTACAGAGACAGACAGACAGACAGACTCAGAATCAGATCAAAAAAACAGCAACAGACTAACATCGCAAAGGACTAATTTCTTTAATATACAAAGAGTTCCTAGAAACCAAAAAGAAGACCAACAACCTAATATATAAAAATGATCAAAGGCTAAACAGAAAGTTAATAGAAAAAGAAATACAAATGTTCCTTTGGCATTTGAAAAAATGCTCAACTGCCTAAGAAGACAAATAGAAGTGAAAAATTCACTGAGATATTTTTTCACCTATGAAATGGGTGAAACATAAAAAACATAAAAAAATTGTAATAAGGTTCTCCAGTTTTCCTCCAAATATCTTCTGTAAGTATTCTTTTTAAACTAGGATCCAACCAAGCTTTGTGCACTGTATTTGATTATTATGCTTTCTTAATTTAGGACACTCTCTCTGCTTTTCATTGCTATGTGAAAGCCTTAAGAATTCTCTGAAGATTCTGATGTGTGGTGAGCATCGTTCGCGCCTGTGTGGAATGGACATGCCGTGGGAGACGTGTCTGCTCTTATGCCTTGTTTCTTTTGACATGGTTATCTCTTCATCCCCAGGGTTGCTTTGGGGTTTAAACATCATGTCATTCCTATCAACTGACTCCTAGCAGCCAACACAGTTATTCCAGCGAGTGTGGGTGGCTGTATGTCTTTTTTTCACATCCCTATGAACTGGAACAGCTGCAAACCCTTAGAGGGTACACTTGGCCTGCTCAGGGTTCATTTATGATTTTTTGGTAACACCCTCTCTTTTTTCTATGAGGAACAAGCTCCACTTTCACTCTGTGGGGTTCCCTAAGTAATACCCCTACCCTCTGGCTCAGTTCTGGGCATATGCCCCAGGCATGGCCAATCAGAGACAAATCAGAGTCCCCATCCCCTTGCCCCTGTGATGGTTTGGGGACAGGCAGATGACCTACACTGAGACAATGAAAGTCAGCCCTGGGACTTGTGCTGGAACCATTGAGAGAGCAGGTCTGTCTCCTGAGGAGACTGCTAACTGGATGTCATAAGTCTGGAGCGGCTATTGCCCTCTAGAGAAGTGGTTTGAAAATGAGGCTCTGGTTGTCTTCCAATACCCATTCTCCATATAGTCTCTAGAATTAGAATTTTTAGCTGCCCATATGGCCACCCAGCTAAAGATACATTTTCCAGCCTCCTCTGTCCTCCCATGAAGTCCTGGCCAATGGGATGAGAACAGAGATGCCACGTGCTGCTTTGGGGGCTGTGCCCTGAAAGGGAGAGGCATGGCCTTCCAGTCCTCTCTCTATTCCCTTCCACCCTGCTGGATGTTAAGTGTGTGTGTGTGTGGGGGGGCAGGTGAGGGCAATACTCTGTGGTGGGGGGAGGGGGGTGTGCAAACTGTGTCCCTGACTTGGTGGATCTAAACTGGTTATACTGGATTGTTGGTGAGAGATAGCTAAGCTGCTACCATCAAGTCTAAGCCAGTGTCATTTTGAGCCTCTGTGTCAGAGCCCTTGGACCTCAATCCTACTAAATATAGAAGCTAACACAAAAAAAGGAAAAGGCAGGGGTGAAAGATAGAGACTTGAGTCCCGGTGACATCACTTGAGTCCCTGGATCCAGCCATGCCTGAGGTCTCAGCTTTAAGCAGGTAAAAGCAGATATATGTGCGGTAGTCCCCACTTACCTATGGGGACACATCACAAGGCCCCAGGGGATGCCCGAAATTGTAGATCGCACTGAATCCTACATAGACAACGTTTTTCCTAGACTTACATTCTATGATAAAGTTTAACTTACACGTTAGAGTAAGATATTAGCAACAATAATCAATAACAAATAGAACGATCATAATATGCTATAATAAATGTCAGGTCAAGGTGGTCTCTCTCTCAAAATACCTCACTGTCTCTAACATTTTCAGACCACGCCCAACCATAGCCAATGGCAGAGAAGGGGGGTCTATTGTATTTCCTGTTATATTTAAGGGGGTTGGCGTCATTTTGTCAGTGAAAATGCTGATTTGCTACAGCTGCGGTCCAGGGACCATCTGAGGCTCCCCGTGATGACTCACAGGACACTCTGCGCCCGCCCTCGCACCCCGGGGGCTCTCACAGGGATGTAGCGTCCGTGGTGGAAGCAGCCGCAGCGGTCCTGGGACACACAGTCTGTGCCATCAAAGACGAGTCCGGGGTCACACTCACAGCCCTCGTAGCATCGGGCGGAGCACTGCGCAGGGGCGGCAGGCGGGACACAGCCCCGGGCACAGGTCTGCGCACAGATGCTGTAGTGGCGTCGGGGCGGGCAGGTCAGCGCTGCAGGCAGATGGCAAAGGACCCAGTTTCCCATCCCATCACACCGCGTCCTGCCCACAGGGAGCGAGCTTCCCATTCATGTTTTCCAACCTCCCCACCTTTCCCCACGCACTCTCCTTGGCCAATTTCAGCTGCCAAGACTTTTTTGATCCCCATCAGGAAAGAGGAATCTCCCTGCTGGCCTACAGCTGGCCCCAGATGCATACCAGACCCAGCCAGAGCACTCACGACAAAGCTGGGGGCCCCTCCAGGGCAGCACAGGAAGCCCAGCCTCCTGGCAGGCTGCAGTGTAGGCAGTGAGGGCATCACAGAGGCCGACGTGCTCGTCCTGTGTGTGACACGTGTCCTGGAGGCACATCCTAAGGAAAGGCTGGGGGTCGACACGGCCCAGACAGCGGCCAAAGGGGCCATCCGGTGCCTGCAGGAGTCCACACGGTCTGGGGGCCTGAATGATCCGGGCAAGTTGCGTGCGGCAGCTGGTGCTTAAGCCGGGGTTGGGCTGGGGCAGTGGGCAGGGGGTAGCAACTGGGCCCGCGGGCCAGGATCCCGTGTCCAAAGGCAGGTCGAGCATGTCAGCATCATCGCCGATGGCCCCACAGAGCCCCGCCAGCCGGCTGCGGAAGGTGGAAGGCACGCTCAGGGTCACCAGGCTGCCCCAGTCATACGTGAGATGCAGCCCACACGCAGCGTGCACCACCACGTAGCGACCCTCTGACACGGCCCAGACCTGGCCCCCGGGCAGGGCCCAGGGCAGCCGGCAGTGTTCCCCATCCACCTGTGGGGGAAGAAAGGGGCCAGGCTGAAGGCGAAGATGGCCTGTGCCCAGGTCTCCCAGCAACCCGGGCATCCCTCCGATGGCGCCAGACGTTTGTGAGTCTGGGATGAGGGACTCAGCCTCTCTGAACTTCAGTTTCTCCATGGGTAAAAACGGGAGGATAAGAGTACTGCTTCCTGAGGTTCTTTGGAGAATTAAATAAATTAATAGGGCCTCCCTGGTGGCTCAGGGGTTAAAGTCAGCACTATCAAGCTATTGCCAGCCACTGCAGCATGAGTTCGATTCTCGGCCAGGAAGCTGACCCACAGGGCACAGCAGACCTCTCCTGTCTCACCCGCTGCTCCCCTCAGCAGTGGATTACAGCAGATCTGCCTGTTCTGCTCCCCACTCTGTCTCTGGTGAATCCTCTCACCCCCAACACCTCTGGCCTACACCCCAGTTCTTGTATGCATAAATAAATAAAAATAAATGTTTAAAAATAAATAAATTAAAAAGAAGTGTTTGGAACGATGGTGGCCATATGGTGAACACTTGCTGTTCTCAGCCAAGGTCAGTCAAATGCCACTCAACTCACAGACGTGACTGAGACAGCTGGCTACAGTAAGTCACTGAGATCTTGAACACTGTTATTCAGCATGAGCAGATATAGTAGTTGCAAGGATTAAATGAGATGCTACAAGTTCAACACCTACAACAGTGCCTGGCACAGAGTAAGTACTAAATTAAACCATGTCTTCCTCATGACCACTGCCCACACCTCTTTTTAAAAAAGATTTAAAAACATTTATTCATGCATACAAAAACTGGGGAATAGGCTAGAGGTACAGGGGGGTGAGAGGATTCACCAGAGACAAAGTGGGGAGCAGAACAGGTGGACTGACTGAAATACACTGCTGAGGGGAGCAGCGGGCCAGACAGGAGAGGTCTGCTGCGCCATGTGGGTCAGCTCTCTGGCTGGGAAGTGAACTCATGCCTCTCTGACGCTGGCGATAGCTTGATAACACAGACTTTAACCCCTGCGCCACCAGGGAGGCCCCCTGCAAGGCCCTCCCCAACATCTTTTTAAAGCTTTCTATTCCTAACTGCTAAATCTCCTCCCACTGCTGCTCCCCGACTCCCTCCTCCCTGCTTGTTCTCACCATGGCCCACCCTAAGGAGCCTGTCACCTCTCTGACCTCACCATTTCCCCCCACTTGACTCCTCACTCACCTGCTCACTCCACACAAGCTACACTGGCTTTCCTTCCTCCTGACACACATGGACCATCCCAGCTCCCCGTCCTTTGCACTGGGCTTTGGTCTGCCCAGTTCCCTTTTCCCAGATGTCCACATGGGTCCTTCCAGAACCTCCTTCAGCTCTTTTTTTTTTTTAAAGATTTATTTATTTATACATAAATAAATCTTTTTTATACAGGCCAGAGGCATGGGGCGGCCAGAGGGTTCACCAGAGACAGAGCAGGGAGCAGAACAGGCAGATCAGAAGTACACTGCTGAGGGGAGCAGCGGGTGAGGCAGGAGAGGTCTGCCGCGCCATGTGGGAATCTCCCTGGCCGGGCATCGAACTCGCATCGCTGCTGCTGACAGCTCCACAGCGCAGTGCTTAACCGCTGTGCCACCAGGGAGGCCCCTCCTTCAGCTCTTAACTCAAAATTTGCTTTCTCAGCAGGGTCTTCCTTATTGCATTATTTGAAATCCTAATTCTCCTGCTCTGTATTCTGTCTTCCCTGATTTATTGTGCTTGCTAGTTCTTATGCCCAACCCATTTAATGTATGACCCATTTCACTCATTTACTCTGTCCCCAGAAGAAAGCGAGTTCCTCCAGATCTTGCTCATCAGGTAATTTTCTGGGGTTTACCCTGCCATCGGTCACAGACTTACACTTACTGAAGGAATCCTGAATAGTGGATTTTATCCGATCCTGTGTAGCAGGTGCTAATACTAACACTAACAGCTTAACTGTAGTGCCCCGTATCTGCACCATTTTTTAAACCTTGAGAGGCGAACACACCCATTTTACAGACAGGGAAACCGAGGCGCACCCAGGAGGTCGGCGGGGCCCAGCTGCGAGCCAGCAGGCACCTACCGTGATGACACCGACGACATGGCGATCGAGCTGCAGATGGTGCCCGGCAAGGTTGAGGTTCAGCCTTAGTGGCCCAGTGCTGTCGCGGGCCACGTCCAGGCTGAGGGGCCAGGCTCCAGGCCGTGTAGTGCGCGCCAGCACGTCCAGGCAGCGCCCCGAGGAGGCGGGCGCGGGCGCGGGCAGCGTGAACGCGCGGCCGTCGAAGGCGAGCACGTGCACGGACCCGGCGAGGGCGCAGCCCGCGCTTCCGTCGGGCAGGCACTGGCGCTCGCCCCCGCGGAGGCCGCACACGCGCCCGCGTCCGCACGGCCGCGGCGCGCACGACACCCGGCCGCCTGGGTTGCAGCGGCAGCGGCGCGCGCAGCGGGGCCCGGGGTACCAGATGGCGCCCAGCTCCCGGTAGCGGCCGGCGCGGAAACAGCCGCACTGGGCCGCGGGCACGCAGGAGGCACCGCTGAGCAGGAAGCCCGCGTCGCACACGCAGCCCTCGCAGCAGCGGCTGCCGCTCGCTTCCCCGGTCTCGCAGACCTGGCCACCGGCGCACGTGGCGGGGCAGCAGGGGCCGCACAGCGCGTAGTGGGAGTGCGGGGGACACTGCATCGCTGCGGAGGTGAGGGGTTCGGGGTTAGGTGGATGGGGAGCAACAATGGGGCACGCGGGGAAGAAAGAACAGAGAGAACCGGGACGTGAGGCAGAGATAGTGAGGCACAGAGAGGGAGATACAGCAAGAGAGCGAAAAAGAGACACAAAAGACAAAAGCCTGGTTAGTTAAATTGCTGCCCCTCCTGGTCTGGCCGCTTCCTCAAACCTAGTCTGACTAGTGCACACCCCATCCTTCTTCGCCTGCACCCCTCCGTGGGCCCCCCCACACTCTTCCCTGGACACTCAAACCCGAGCTCTTCAGAGTTCGCGCTCTACCTCTGCCATGCCCCGCACACTCACGACAAAAATCGGGCGTCCTCCAGGACCGCAGGCGAACGCCCAGAGCCTGACAGGCAACCGAATAGGCGGCCAGGGCTCGGCAGACGGTGCTGTGGGCACCGCTCTGGCGACACACATCGTCCAGGCAGTCGCTGAAAAACGGGAACGGGTCCAGTGCTGCATAGCACGGCCCCAGGGGACCCTGAGCCTTCGCCAGCAGCCCGCAGTACGTCTCCCCTGTGAATCGAGTGCGCTCTGCCTCTGGGCAAGGGCTCAGGCAGAGAGGCCCGCAGACGGGGCTACAGCCTGGCACCTCTGCCACCTTCCAGGTGTCAGGCAAGCTTGCGCTGGGGCTGCAGAGTCCACAAAGGTAGGGTGCGTAGGGCCTCGGCAGCGTTACACGTGCTAGGCTGTCCCAGTCATAGGTCACCGAGAGGCCAAAGTTGGTGTCTACCCAGAGTTTGTAGCCCTGGCGGTAGGCATGGAGGCAGCGGCCGTGAAAGAAGGGCAGGGATTCCAGAATTCCGTCCACCTAGAGGGAGGGCGGGAGGTGGGGAGAACAGCAGGGGTGAGGGGTTGTGGTGGTAGCAGAAATTCTTGGCAACATCAATGAAGGGTCAGAGGGGAATGAAGGAGAACACTAGTGGTGAGGGGTGGGCTGGGGTAGATCATAAGAGGATTCAATGGGAGGTGAGGCTAAAGGGAGGGTGAGTAAAGGATTCAGTGTTGGAGTGATTACATGGTCAGAATTAATGAGGGGTGGCTGGGAAGGCAATGAAGAGTAAAAATAATTAAGTAGTTGGAGGGGTCGGTGAATAATTAGGGTCACTGAGGGATTGATGGGAGGATCACGAGGAGGGCAAAGGCAGGAAGAGGATGGACAATTGCAAGGGTCATTAAGGATGAAGAGAAGGCTTAGTAGGTTGCTTTGGGTGGCAGTGGGGGGTTAGCTGAAGAGTAAATGGGGGTGGAAAGGGAGTCAGTGAATTAACTGTGACACTCTGTGGTAGACTCAGTGGGAGAGAAAACGAGTGAAAGAGGCTCAGGATAAGGGCCTGAGAATGCCATGGAAGGCCATAGCAATAGGAAACCCAGTGGGAGAGTGGGGGGT